>JACAXG010000148.1:713803-799335 GCA_018881555.1 Amblyornis subalaris | reverse complement strand
GGGGTGGGATGGGGGCAGTGGGGGGTGGGATGGGGGCAGTGGGAGGTGGGATGGGGGCAGTGGGAGATTGGAGGCACAGTGGAGGCTCCATGAAGGGCTGGGGGCTCAGTACTGTTGAGGATCATGGAATCGGGATGGGGACAGTGGGAGGTGGGATGGGGGCAGAGGGGTGGGATGGGGGCAGTGGGGGGTGGGATGGGGGCAGTGGGAGGTAGGATGTGGGCAGTGAGAGGTGGGATGGGGGCAGTGGGAGATTGGAGGCACAGTGGAGGCTCCATGAAGGGCTGGGGGCTCAGTACTGTTGAGGATCATGGAATCACATCCCCCCCAGGCATGGCTGCAGCTGGAAGGCAGCAGGCAGCAGGCCGGCCCTAAAAACACATTTACAGACCTGAAGGATTTATGGATTTCTCTCTGGAAACAAAGCAAGCTCCAGGACTGTGGGCAGGACCTGCCAGCAGCTGGATGGGGATGGCAGGGCTGGGAGCAGCTCCTGTGGCAGGGGCCACTCGTGCTCTGCTGGAGTCACCAAGTGCCAGCACGAGGTCACTCCCAGCCTTTCTGTGCTGGATCTGAAGCCTGAAGCTACAGGGCCTTTCCCGCTGCTCTTGGAAGAGGATTTGTGTGTTTGTGTGCTCAGGGGCTTGGCAGGCCTCTGCTTTTTCTAGGCACACATTCATTTTTAATTTAAATTTTGTTGTGAGCCACAGCCCAGAGCAGAGGTAGCAGGATGACAGGAGCCCTGTGAGTCCTTCAGTCCCTCCGTGCTGCCTGTGGGGGTCTAAATCCATAATCCCAACAATTCCTGCTCCTGCCCTGCTGCCCGTCATGCCCAGCTCTGTCCTTAAGTCCTTGTCCCTGGGTTGGGCTGTGCAGCACCAGCCTCCCCTCTGCTGCCAGCACTTGCAGTACCCCCAGGCTCCTGGTGTGGGATTTGCATGAGGAATGGCATTCCAGGGACCCCTATTTCCACGGAGGAGCCGGGGTTTGGATCAGGAGAGGCCATCCATCCTTCCTGGCCTGTCACTTGGCTTCATCCGGCAGTGCCTGCCCCCATTGGTGTTCGGAGATAAAGCACTCCCAGGGTGGTGAATTCTGCAGCACTTACATCAGCCCCACTCTTATCAGAGTTCAGCCAGGGCACAGCCAGCCTGGCAGGAATGAATCACAGAGTGCAAAAAGGAGGCAGAACTCAGGGCTCAGCCAGCAGGGAGGAGAGATCCATGGATCYTGAGGCTCCCTGTGGCAGTGCTGGGGGTGTCTGGGAGCAGCCGAGCCCTTTGGGGCTGTGCTGGGTGATGCACACTCCCCTGGGAGGAGACTCGGGGAAAGAGGGGCAGGAGGGGTTTGGGGATGGACAGGGACKGGTCCTGGGAACCCTCCTGTGGTGTTGTGACCCCGTGGGCTGGGCTGGGTCAGTGCTCAGGCCCAGGGATTTGTGTCCCCAGGGAGCTGCAGGTGGGACAGGGAACCTTCCCYGCTAAGTGTTTTTTAGTAAGGACTAGATGAGGTGGAGCAAGAAGCAAAACAGGCACAGTGGTCCTTAAGAAAGCTGGATTGGGATGAAAGAGCCAAGGTGGTGACCTGGGGTAAGCCTGGGAGCTCAGGATCCCACCAGGAGCCCCTTGTCCTGCTGCCAGGCCCGGGGAGAGCTGGAAGCAGCAGCCAGGAAACCACAGAAACCACGGAACAGGGAGAGGTGCCAAACCAAACCGCTGGCCTGGGTGGCCAGGGAGATCCTYCTCCCTTGGAGGGGACACTGGGAGCTCCACCAGCCCTGAGGGGAATGCTGGAGGCCAGGCCAGGTGAGGGCAGGTGGGCAAAGTGCTACAGACCCGAAGGGAGACAGAAATGGGTCAAACAAATGAGTAATTAAATAAGCTCCCGGCACTGGGCGTTCTCCCCCAGCTCTGCTCTGCCTGTGCATGATTCGAATGAGCTCCCTGGGCTATTGAGGTCACCACGAACGCACCAGGAGGAGAACACAATTGAGTTATGACAACTCATCCTCGTGGCAGCAGCTCACAGRAGGCTCTGCCCTGGTCCCTGTGCCCAGCTGGCCAGAGAGCCCCTGCCTGCAGAGCTGCTCTCCTCCTTTTCCAGAGCTTCCTGCCTAAGGCCACACTGCCCCTTGCCTGGTGACAGTGGTCAGCCTGCCCTGGGCTTGCACTCTAGGCAGCACCACAGCCCCTGGAGCCACAGGTTCTGGCTGCATGGGACTGAATCCATGGGCACAGCTGGTCCTTGTGCCACCAAAAGCTGCCACGTGGCAGGAGGGGTGGGCTGGGAGATGGAGGAGGTGGCAGCTGCCAGGGTCAGCAGCTGTCCCAGCTCCTGCACCCCCGCGGCAGCAGCGAGTGGGGAACAAAACCCACCCAGCCCTCTGCTGGCAGCCGGGCCCCCCGGGGCTCGAAAGGCTCTGTGTTCTTTCAAAAACATTTCATAAACAGTTCATTTTTTCCCAGCATGAATCAAAAGCACTTGCTGGACTCTCTGCTCTCCCAGGCCGAGCAGAAGTGTTGCCGTCCACTCGAAGCGTTCCTGACCCGTAAAACAGAGGATCCCGTTTTTGCCAGGCTTGCCCCCTTTTCCACTCTCTAGAAACTGAAAACCCAAGCCTGGTTCCCGTGCAATACCCTGCTCTGTTTTACCCCAGTCCAGTGAYGTGCAATAAATCCCAGCCTGTGTTTTATTGCAGGATAAACTGTGAGGCTGCCCAAAGCCTGTCTTTTTGAGCGCGTGTGTGTGTTTTCTCTTTGTTACTTTTGCTGTATCAAAACATCCCCCCACAAAGAAATGATTTTCCCACGGAGCCTGGACTTCTGGCGAGGCACGAAGACCTCCCAAGGAGATCAGGCCTGTGCTAAGCCCTCCTCTCCCCCCAGGTGCCTGTCCTGCGTGAACAGCGCCTTCCGCTGCCACTGGTGCAAGTACCGGAACCTCTGCACCCACGACCCCACCACCTGCTCCTTCCAGGAGGGACGGATCAACGTCTCCGAGGTACCACGCCGGGATTCATCCCTTTATCCTTGGCTTTTCCATGGCGCAAGCAGCACAACCAGCGCTCGTGTGGGGTTTCTTGGCTCCCCGTGGGGCTGTTTGGGGTGGAAAGGTGCAGACGCAGCTTTAAAGCAGGAACGTGTTGGTGTGTCTAAAGTGCTGCTCTTGACCTGAGCACCAAAGCTGATCCCACCCCTGGTTCATTAATCCAGGTTCATTAATAACGATGATTACTGTGCTGCTTTCCTTCAGGGGTCCCAAAGATCCCTCAAAGCCCAGCACCTTTCAGCAGCTCTGTTTTATGGCCCCACCATGGAGGGCTGGTTTGGGCTGAGGGTCTGCAGCAGGGCTTGGTGGGATTCTTCAGTGGGTTGTGTTGGCAGGGCTGGAATTTCTGGCAGGAGCCTGGCTGTGAACTGATGAAGAAAGGAATTATCAATGTGCACAGCCCCAGAGTTTGGAGAAGGGAACTGGGTCGGGTTCCAGCGCTGCGGACCAGGAGCCACCTCTCTTAGCAGTTCATAAAAGGTGTGGGGCTCCAATCCAAAAATGCTTTTAACACTTGGAAGAGGCACAGCCCGTGGATGGCTCTGCCAGCTCTCCTGTGGGTCCCAGGGTGGAGGGATCCATGGAGGAAAGGGGTTTGTTAGCACAAATTCCCGAYTGAACACTGCCACAACCCTTGGTCTGGGGTTTCTGCACCCCTTGTCCTGCYTGATCCCCCTGCCTGCTTCATCTTCATGAGGTTCAGAGCAGACACAGCTCCTGAGGCTGGCAGGGTCCTGGGCTTTGCCCCTGCTGTTCCTACAAGAGGCTTTCCAGGACCTGAAATGAGTGCAGGTYCCAAAGCTGCAGGGGAAAATGGTTTAAAGATGCTTTGAAAATCCAGAGTGTCTTGGAAAGTGGGAAAGGCACAGTGAGGACATCTACAAGGATGAGAAAAGGAAAGGAGAGGAAGGTTTGCCAGCATCCAGACAAATCCTTATCAGTGAGCGATGGAGATTGAGAGCAACAGAAGAGCTCGGTCAGTGGAGTAAACACTGAGGTGTTAAAAAGAAGTGACTAAAGGTTTAGGCAGGTTGATGCTAAAACAGGAGTGAACTCTACTCTACTCCTGTGTCTCCCTGGCTAAAGTGCTGCCAGGACACTTGCAGGTACAAGGCAGGAGATATTTATGAGCTGCTTGTGTGAGTAGTTCAGTGGGAATCTGCAAWTCCAAGGATGGGCATCGTGACTGGGATGGGAATGGATGCCCAAGGAGAAGCATTCACCCCTGGAACAAACCAAAAGTTTTCTCAGTCCAGTTCAAAGTCATGAAACTTCCTTTGAACGTATCAAGAGAAAGCAAAGCCCTTCCCTTCTCCTCCTCTGGAGTGATGGGGGAGGTTTCTCCTTCCCACTCAAAGCATCCCTGTCCTCCCAGGCTGCACAAGTGGAGTTCTCCGTTCCCGGGTCTCCAACCCCAGGATCTCAGAAGCGTTTGACGAGGCTCTGCTGAAGTAGGACAATCCCATTATCTCCGTTTCTCTCCTGGCGCGCGCAGGACTCGCTGAGCTCACGCAGAGGGGGAGGCTGGAGGAGTTGGTCTCTCTGCCGTTCCTGCTGGGATCACAGGGCTGTCGTGTCTCCAAAGAGCTTCCTCTGCCGTCTTCATCTTGCAGAGGCTGTTCCTTACCGGGGGATGTTTTGTGATACCTCACACCTTCCTGCTGGTTATTTTTGATAAGGGCTGATGATAACAGCACAAGTGCTTCATTGCTTGTCATGGCTCCTCCAGCCCTCTGAGCACAGGCACAACCAGCGCCCCAAATAAATGTGTTTGCTTGTTTAAGGCCAATGAATTTCCTCTTCACGCACAGTGGAGTGATAACRCCTTTACTGCGGGCACTTCACTAACACAGAGATAAATAAACGCCTCATAAAGGGTTTCCTCTCCTCCAACAATTCAGATCACAATGTTCTCATTGTGTCAYGGTCTGATGTATTAGGAAATTGTTTGTGCTTACCCCACTCCCCTCCCAGCAGAGCCGGTGGTGTTTGGAGCCGGTGATCTCCGTGCCTGTGCCCTACTTTCGGTCCCCTGTGCCTCTCCTTACGTAAGGTTCACACACGTGTTCACACGGGCTTGGAAATTTGCTCGCATCTTTATATTTAATTTAAGGGAAAATATCTTGAATATTCCCTTTTACTCCTGGCCCATCAGAATGCRCGTCCCCGTGGGATTGGATGTGGAACGAGCTCCCTTTGATGCTCCCAGGAGTTGTCTGTCTGGAGGAGGGAAAAGCTCAAAGCCTCAGCCACTTTTGGAGGTGATGGGGAGAGAAAGCCCTTCATGAGCTCTTGCTCCTTGCAGTCTTCTGGCTCCTAAAGCTGCTTTTTTTGCCCTGCCTTCCATGAAGATACAACCCAGAGAGCTTTTTTCATCCCTCCACTTGCCCTGTCAGCAGGAATTGTTTGCTCAGACCCCAGGGCAGAGCTCAGGGGGATGCAGAGGAAGACCCAAAGGTGGGTGGGTGCTTTTGGAAAAGTGAAAATGTGGAACACGTGGTTTGGGGTCTTTGGTCAATAAATACAGAGCCCTTCACAGCAGAGGGATCTTCCAGGACAGAGCTGGCTGCTCCTCAGATCCTCCCTCTCGTGGGAATTTTCTGAAATGGGGGAACCCAACCCTTCTGAGGTGTCTGCTTCCAGTTATCCAGTTCTTTAGGAGTTAATCATTAGATAAGGAACTGTTTTCCCATCCTTTCCTTGGCCTGAGGCTTCATTTGTCAGCAGAAGGTGCCTGCTCAGACCTCGCCATCCAGAGAGCCATGGGAAGGCAAAGATCTGGGGCTGACTTGCTCCCRTTAAATCAGGGTTTCTCCAAGAGGTCTCGTGGGTGTGGAGCACTGATTGTCTCACTTTACAAAACTCCAGTCAGGCCAATGATGTCATTTCGATGTGTCTGAGGTGCTTGGGTTGGTGTGTGAGGCTTTTAAGAGGCCTCTCTCTAAATGTTTGAAACGCACAGACCACGAGGAATGTGGACACATAAAYACATCCTGCACCCCATCCCAGCGGAGAGCCACGACCAAATGAATCCTATTAGCTGCCCAGAATGTGGCAACCCRCCCCTCTTTGATGTCCACTGTGTGCTGGTAATGCCATTTCCACAGGAGGGATGCTGATTTGGGGACGGAGCCTTTCTGATTCTGGGAGCTCAGKGCCGAGCCGGATTCCAGCTCCGCTCTGACTCCTTTAAATTCCCATTGATTCCCGAGCAACACCCCTGCCCCTGGCTGTGCCCTTGGATGCTGAGTGCTGCTTGATGTGCCCTGAAGGAAACAAAAYAAAACCAACCCTTCCTCGTGTCTGTCCTGACACTCCCATCACGAGGAGCTGCGATGTGCAGGAGCTGACTCAGACACATCTCAGGCCACCAAAGCCAGCCAATGACTCTGCCGGGTCACACCTGGCTTTGGAGAGATGGCTTTGCCCGGAATAGGAACAAAAAGCCTGGTTTCAGCAACATTAACGCRTCTCTGAGCTGTGGCAGTGCTTTTTTCATCCGTGGTGTTTGGGAGGGAAGGAGCCACGCGGGGAAGAGCTCTGCAGTCCACAGGGAGCAGAGGGAGGTGTTCCCGCCTGGAACCTGTCCCTGCGCGAGGGAATCGCTCCTGTCCTCCCCTCTGGCACACAAAGGGTTGTTTACAGGAGGGAAATATTCCCCYCAGCCTTCCCGTGGCTGTAAATATCCCACTGGCAAACAAATTAATGGAGAGGGCCCAGGTTACAGCACGTGCCCGGAGCTCGGGGCTGATGGTGTGGGGAAGGAATTTACCAGGGAGAAAGGCTCGGCTCCAGCTGCCTTCCTTTCATGTCTGGTTTCCAAGGAACGGGGTCTGCTCTCCTTTCCAGTGGCATAAATGAAGGATAATGTGTTTCCATGAGTGACAGGGACTGTAATTTATATCATTGGGAACGCAACTGTGAACCAGGGGTTTACATTCACGTGCCAGATCCGTTTATGTTTATAACTTTAAAGTACGTGTGGCAAGTTAACATTTGTGGAGAGTTTGGGGGGGGGTTTTAAGATGAAAAGTACAAACCCAGTCCATTTTCTGCCATTTGGGCTTAATCCCGGAGTCAGAAGAATTGCCTGCCATTTGTAGGCAATTTTTTTTTTTTCCAAATAAGAGCAAGGAGGTTTGACCTACTAAAACTGCTCGGTTAAACACAAATAATAACCATGGGTGCTCTGTTCTGCTCCAGAGACAGCTGCAGAACGCGGGGCTGGAAGGTATTTATAGACCTTGGAATCTTTGAGGCTAAAAAGTGTCGGAGAAGCATAAAATGTCTTTGTAAATTGTGTGCGCCGATACTTCACAGGCAGAACGTTCCCCGAGCGCCTGTGCCACTCCTGCACGGGAGCCTTGTCTTCCTCCAGCAGATCTGATCCCTGTTTACTCTGGCGCTGGGAAGTCAAGGAGGATAATGAGAGGATTCTGCGTGTTTGTTCAGCGAGAGGAGGCAATAATGGCCTTCCTAACTCGCTGCAGGATTTACTTCTCATGAATTAAAAAACAAAGTAAACTGATTATGGAACAAATCGTGTGTTCCACCGGCTGCAGCCTCCCTTTTGTTGGGTGTTTTCTGGGTGTTCAGCTCCTCCTGGGCATGAAATGAGGAATGGAGCACCCAGGCTGAGCCCGACAGACCAGGGRCACGAGGGACCCTGGCCACAGCCACACAGCTCCGACCCCAGCAGCAGGGCTGGCGCTGCTGACCACTTCCCAGTCCGTCCGGAATTCCTGTGAAGGGAATGAGCATTGACAGAGGCATTGCTGAAGCTGATGATACACCCCTAACAAAATAGTTTGTCTGACCACTCTTTTCCATCAGGGAGCACGGGGAGAGGTGCTGGAGGTACAGAGCACCCTGCCAGGCTGTTTCCCTGCAGCAGCACCCACGGGAGAGCCAAACCCCCTCACACGAGCTCCGTGGGAAGGGCTGTGTGTGCAGGGACTTGGATGTGCAGGGATTTGGGAGTTCAGGGATTCGGGGTGCAGGGATGTGGGGCTGTGCAGGGATTTGGGGGTGCAGGGACACGGCTGTGCAGGGATGTGGGTGTACATCACTGCGGCAGCAATTTAAAAAAAACAAATTACAAAAAGAAAGGCCTGAAAGCTGAGCAATGAGGCTGCAAATGGCACACAGAGGGAGGAGAGGGGCTCCAGCAGGGTCTGAGCCGAGCCTTCCACCTCCACTCGCTCATCTGAGAAATGCAGCAGTGACTGCCTGCAGCCACGTGGCTCCCCACGAGCAGCCTGGGCTGGCCATAGTCTGGCATCTTCCTACAGCTCTCTCCATCCCAACCGTGGGTCCCTCGTTAGTGTGATCACTGTAGCTGTCAGCCAGCACCGAGGGGCCGCCCCGCTCCTGTCCCCCACAATCCCAATGTGACATTTGCCTTCCACTCAAACCAAAGGGGGGAAAAAAAAAACCTATTACGTCCCCCTCGTCTCTAATGACGGCAGAACCATTTTTKCTACCAGCGTTTTCAGCAGCAGAGAGCAGATCCGGGAATGGGAGTCCTCTGCCRTGGCTCCAAAGGCAGGAGCGTTGCTTTAGCAGTCGCCTCACGGATGGCGCTGCCCAGGAAGGATAATGATCCATAACGTATTCATTGTTTTCAGGACTGTGCACTGAACTTCTCCCACCGGTGATGCAAGTGGAGATTTTTTGTTTTCAGTCCTAATGGGCTAAAGGACTCTGCTGCTTCGGGTTGCTTTCCCTTCCAAACCACGGGCACTCCGCGGGGTGGGGACCCCTCTGGAGCGGAGCCGTTTGTCTCCTGTTGGTCCTGGATGTGACTTGGAGGTGAAATGCAAAGCCTTAAGCGCAGGCAGGTGTTGAGTGGAAGGTGGCACAGGCGTGTGGTGCATAAGGAGGAGSRAGGAATGTGTGTGCAGTCACCAGCRGATGGAAAATGCCATGAATCCTTGGAGTTTGCTGGTGGTAGCGCAAAGGCTGAGCTGGCGGTTGGATCCACCCAGGGTCAGCGGGAACTGGGGTATCCCATTCCCTTCCAGCCCGTGAACCCACTCCACTGCAGGAAAGGCCTTTCCTTCCCTTCCCAGCACAGCTTTCTGGCTGATGGAGTTTAAAACCAGTCTTGGCTGTTAATCCGTGAAAGTCCCTGTTAGAAATAAAATAAAATATATATAAGGAAAAGTGCCACTAAAAAGGTTTATGAGGCTGCAGTTTAAGTTATGGCTCCTCCAAACCAGGGAGCATCTGTTTCTCATTTACAGCTCGCTGGAGCCGGTGGTGGAACAACATCCACGGCCCTGGCTGGGAGCTGCAGGGGAGCACGGGCTGGAGAGGTGGGGRTTTTCCCCCTGGACACGCAGTCCTAGTGGGATCCTGGGCAGGATGGCTCTCCCTGCGTGGCCATCAGGATGATTTCCTTTCATCACCAGGCTGGGGGGCAGAGGGCTCAGGATGCCACTGTGGGATTTGGCAGAGGGAAGGAGACGTCAGGCTGTTTTGTCTAAAACTCCTGCTTTAGCTTGGGATTAATCATTTAGTGTCAGGTGCTCACAGGTACTTAGGTACCTTGTTCCATTAGATCAAAGCAAATGAGAGCTGAGCAGAATGTAAATACTGCTGATGGTCAGAGCCTTTGTCTCAGTGTGCAGTTCCCGGTGTAGGAATTGAAGAAAAATTGTATTTCCTAGTGTGTTGTGCAGAGATAATGTTTGGGATGTTGAGATCTTATGGGAGGGATGTCATCCTTGTACCAGGTGCTGATGAGCCATTTTTTGTGGTTCMTCTCAAGGGTTCATTTAGACATTTTGTTTGTGCTTGGGGGAAACTGGAGATCTGTTCATCTGTGGAATGGTTTCGCAGAATGGTTTGGGTGGCAAGGGGTCTTAAAAATCATCTCATTTCACCCCTGCCATGGGCAGGGACACCTTCCMCTATCCCAGGCTGCTCCAAGCCCYGTCCAACCTGGCTTTGGACACTTCCAGGGATGGGGCAGCCACAGCTGCTCTGTGGCAGGGCCTGTTGCAGTGTTTGCAGGGAGAGTTTCCTTTTATTTTGCATGCTGCATCTTGCATAGCACAGTCCTGAGCTGCTTCGGTATTACAGCTTTCTATTAATTACTTTTATTTTGGCCAGTTAATGGCAGAAGTGGAAACAAAGCACGTTTCTCGGAAAAGCTGTGGCCACACCCGCAGCCGCAGCACACCCCMACCTGAACCGTTCTCCTGTTGCCTCCCAGGACTGCCCACAGCTCTTCCCCACGGAGGAGATCCTGATCCCGGTGGGAGAGGTGAAGCCCATCACGCTGAAGGCCAGGAACCTGCCCCAGCCGCAGTCGGGCCAGCGCGGCTACGAGTGCGTGCTCAGCATCCAGGGCATCGTGCACAGGGTGCCCGCCCTGCGCTTCAACAGCTCCAGCGTGCAGTGCCAGAACAGCTCGGTGAGAGCCCCGGGGAACGCCAAAAACCGGGGGAACAGCCCCAAACGGCAGCGGGGAGGCTGGGAAACCGCGAGTTTAACTAATCCTGGATTCCAGGTGGGAGCGCGCCCGCGAGGAGTTTAATCACAGCGAGGAGATGCCTTATCCTTATCTGGTGCTTCCCTGGCTGCCGTGGGGGGTCCGCGGGGGAAGGGGAGGAGGAGGAGGGGACGCAGAGCGTGTTCAGGCAGGCTAATTCACACGCGGGGAGATAAGGAGAATCACAGACCCCTTATCGGGGAGCTGTCGAATTCCAGGTCACGGTGGCTGGGTGAATAGAGTGGTGCTGGAGAGCAGCGTGGAGCAGGGAAGGGGGGGGGAAAGGGAAACTGCCAGGGGAGGGAGCAGAGCACGGCGGGGAGAGGGGAATTACCTGAGTGATGCTGCCGGAGGAGCACAGGCAGGGGAGGATAATCCTCCTCCCCGGGACAGGGCCAGCCTTGCCACGGACCC
Source organism: Amblyornis subalaris (assembly GCA_018881555.1). Taxonomy (NCBI): domain Eukaryota; kingdom Metazoa; phylum Chordata; class Aves; order Passeriformes; family Ptilonorhynchidae; genus Amblyornis; species Amblyornis subalaris. Next base: position 788,375 of record JACAXG010000148.1, on the reverse strand, counting down.
GGCAGGGTTTTACCCCAGGACACCCCAAAGTCACCCTGCGGGGTACTTGGGGCTGCCAAGACACGAATGGCAAATGCAGGGCCCCCCCACCGCGATCCACAGCCCACGTTGGGGTCTCCTGTGGCATTTCCGTGGGGGATGAGCAGGGACCAGCGTGGCCCTTCCTCTCCTCACCGTGTGCTTGGAAGGGGCCGTGGGCAAACAGGGCACAGTCGGTTTGTTTTAGGCAACAGAACAGGGTCCACTTTAATATTCAGTGCAGATGGTCTTAAATTGTTAATGAAGTTTTGAATTTTTAAAAATTTTACTGGATATTTATACACCACTGGCCGTCTTTGGGCCTTGCAGCTCGGTGGATAATAAATGTATTAATAGTACATAGTACTTTTCCTATCCAGAGTGATTTATAAGCATTAGAGGAGCACTTTTATTGCTGTTAGGCTGATAGGAAGTGGTAGGGGRAGCATGTAGGGGCCATTCTGGACTCACAGCTCCATCCCTTGTACAGAAGATCTCGTTCCACACCAAATTAGTAAAACCCAGGCAAGGTGACTCAGTACAGTCAAATGTGAGTTAAAACTGTACAACTCCAGCCCAGGGACAGCCAGGGCAGTCTGCCTTGCTTTAATCACCATTCCCTCATCCCAAGGAGGATGGCAATGCTCACTCACCTTTGTAAGTCTTTTTAGCAGCTCTTGGTTGACCTAAAGAGATCATCAGAGGCGTCATCAGTGCTGGTTGTGGTAATGAGTATTGCAGCACACACTGGGAATTCAGCTAAAGCATCCAGAGTCACTCAGCCACGGCCCGCAGGATGTCCATGAGAACGGGAATAATTCCAGCCCGTGCTRTCCTAGAGCAGGCTGCAGCAGTGGCTGCGACTCTGCACCCTCTCTCTCTGCTCAGCTGTCCCTGTTCCATCGGCACAGCTCTGCAGTGGGATTTCCAAGCTCCCAGTCACTGTGGGGTGCCCAGACTGGGTAAGGAACAGCCTGAAGGGAGCAGTCCCAGTCTGATTCACTGGAGGGGCTGTGTTGGCAAGCCAGAGACTGAGTGACAAGAGCAACCACTGCGAGTGGAATAATTAATCTATTACCTCTCCCAAGGACTAGATCTGATTTAATTATCTCTTCCTGGTGAGGAGAAGGGAGTCAAAGCAGAACCCTGGAGACAAGTGTAGAAGTGTGGTGGCGTCTCAGGCACCAGCAGATGTTTTTAAGCCSAGAAAAATGATTCAAAAAACCTTCTTTGTCTGTCAGTGCCATCTCCCCAAGCATTTCATTCTCCACCTTCCCCTGCAGTACCTCTATGATGGGATGGACATCAGCAACTTGGCGGTGGACTTTGCCGTGGTTTGGAACGGGAACTTTGTCATTGACAACCCAGAGAATCTGAAAGGTAAAGCCTGCTTGAATTGGCTTCAGRTCGTGGGGAGGGGGCTGGAGAGGGGCTGCGGGGCAGAGACACGGAGATCCTTCTGGATCTGGAGCTCCCTGCTCCACTGCCCGTGCTGCTCTCCCAGCCCCACTGACACCACCTGGGCTTTGGGAACCCCCCGTGCGGGGCTGGTGAGCCAAAACCCCCCTGGTGCTGCGGCGGGTGAGTCCGGGAGCAGCTGCCTCCCGTGGGAAGACCTCCATTCCCGCCTTTCCTTGACTGCCGCCCCGTTTCCCGCAGTGCACCTGTACAAGTGCGCGGCGCAGCGCGAGAGCTGCGGGCTGTGCCTCAAGGCCGACCCCAAGTTCGAGTGCGGCTGGTGCAGCGGCGAGGCCAAGTGCTCCCTGCGGCCCCACTGCGGCTCCCCCGGCGCCCGGCCCTGGCTCCACTGGTCCGGCCACGACGTCAAGTGCTCCAACCCGCGCATCACCGAGGTGAGCACGCGCTTCCCGACCCCGCCGCTTCCACGGCCGCCGGGTTCCGTCCGCCCGGCGCTGGAAAACGGGGATAAAACGCTCCRGTACTTCCTGGGAAACCAATGGCGCGCGTGGCCAGGCGTGCGGCCGCTGCCCGGCAGTGCCACCGGCGCGGGGGTGACCGCCACGGACCGCTGCGGGAATGCTAATTAACCCAGGGARCTAATTAGGCTGTGGTTGATGCTTCTGGTATTTCTGCTCAGACCACTGAGGGATGCAAAATGTGTCCCAGGAGCATTCGTACCAGGAAAACTGCGCTCGGTCTGTTAACGCTGCTGCTGGGAGTGACACTCTCATCAGGTGGGAATGAGGGAAGGTTTGGGCTTCTCAGTTAATTAAATCACCAAAAAAAGCCTCCCCTGCCCTGAGTGTGTTCCACACTGCAGAAGGGTGTAACAGCATTGGAGGGAAGTTGCCTGTTGCAGTGATGCTCGTGGCAGGGCTGCTCAGCTCCCCAAATCTGCCAGCTGARTAAAAACCCAAGTGAGTGTGGAAGTTTCCTCTTAAGTTAAATTAGTTTCCACACCAGTTTAACTAAACTGGCTCAGATCCCATGGGAGGGAGGCATCAACCTCCTTTTTATGGAGGAGGGGAGGGAGCACAGAGGCTGCTGCTGTGTCAGGGCTGGGTGGGGCTGACGGGAGGAGGATGCTGCTGAGAGGGTCCATCCATCCTCAGGGACATCACCAGACTTCTGGTATTTCTGCCTTAGACCTTCTTCCCATCCACATTATACCTTTGCTGGGCAGGTATTTCTCTCGTGCAGTGTTTTTTACACAGCAGGGAGGTGCTGGGGCTGGTTGTGCAGGGATGGGAAAGCTTTACAAAGGGTTGGAAGCCTGTCCTTTCCCTATTGGGTTGGTCTGTTTGTTTTCCAAGTCACATCTGCCTTACCAAGAGACAAAATGAGCCTTAAAGCTTGCCTGGATGTTCCCCTTGTCCTGCCAGTGGGCAGAACCCAAACTCTTCTTGCCCAAGTGCTGTTCTGCTGCACAAGGTTGTGCTACAAGAAGCAAAACAGCCTCTTCTGAGACTGGCTTCGCCATAAACCATGCAGAAAGTTGTCAAATCGAAGAAATCTTGGAATTATTTATCTGGCCCTCCTTGAGCTAAGCAGAGAAGGGGAAAAACACTGTGCTCCAGCCACGGAGTGACTTGCATGAGAGCAGTGYCAGGCTGGCTCTGGCAGCTGGCTGCAGGCAGGGCACTGCCATCGAGTGTTTTATCACTGCCCAGCTTGAAAGCAATGCTTTTGGGCTCTGTCCAAGGAGAAAAGAGCAGAGCTTTGCTGTTACAGATTTCTTGTCTCCATACCCAGGTCTGTGTCTCAGCCCTCACAGTGAGATTGTGTAGGAGACCACAAGACCTTCCCAGCTTTYGCTGCTGTTGGGCCCTTTCCCAGCACCTGAGTTTTTCAGGATTTTGGGTACCATTTTGCAGTGCCCAGTGCTTCAAGAGCTGTGAGGCTGGGAGGACACCCTGCCCTGCTCCTGGCAGGTCCAGAGCTGGCCCTGGTGACACCTCCTCCATCCCTTGGGCACCAGCAGTGCCAGGCTGGGCTGGGGAGCAGCGTTTGGGCTCACCCCGGAGCTCACATTGCAGCCTGGATCACCCAGACTAAAAGAGCATTTAGTATGGGCTGTTTTCCACTCCTTTTGCTTCATCTGGCCAGGTTCACTCTTTCTGACAAGGCTGAGGTCAAGGGCCTGGCTCCCAGGTGCCAGCGCCTTCAGGGGACGCATAAATGAGAGAAGATTGTGWTTTAGTAGTTACAAAAGTAAACGAGCAGTGGGATATTTGCAGCCCTTTCACCGAGCGAGAGGCCCAGCCGCCACCAGCAGTGTCCCCTCAGCAGCTGAAAACTTCCACCCGGCCTGTGGCCRTGGCCATAAATAAATAAAAATCAGTTTTCTGGCGAACAAGCGGCGCTCTGATCTGCTATTCATTTATTTGCAGGCCTCATTAATATAACATCAGCGCAACAAACAGCTGAAGGGGGGGGCAGTGTCAGGCTGAATAATGGAGTTGCTCTGCTGAGATAACAATTAGGTGCTGGATGTGCCATCGGCCGCGGCGCAGGCGAGCGGGGATCATGCCGGGATGACAATGCTCGTGTGCCGCTTCCCCGCTGGGCCCATCAGCCGGGAGCCAGAGCTTGGAGCAGGATGGGAAAAAGACAAAGAGGATGAAGGTGGATGAGGGCTGAGGAGGGGGCAGGGGTTGTGCCACGGATTCGACAGCCGGGTGCGCTCTCGGCACCCGAGCAGATGCCAAGTGGTTGCTGYGCAGGGCTCGTGGCTTCCCTCCAGCTCCACCAGGAAAACCCCAGCCAGCTCCCAGCCAGCCCCGGCTCCAGGTCCCCCTGTCTGCTCACAGACTTCTTCTGGAGGCGAAATGTTGCTGTGTGTCAGAAATGYTGAGTGATTCAAGCAGAAAGATGTGACACTGAGAACATTTATCCCTTTATTGTTACTGTGGTGTCTTCTGCAGGCTGGGGAGAGAAGAGTTCTAGCAATGAGTTGGTGCTTCTGGATCCCTGGGATCCCTTGGATTCCAGCCTTGGGGGTCCCTACCTTGGTTTCAACTAAGAAGCAGCCAAGAGAAATCCCTGGAGCATCTGCATCCCTCCCCTGATGCAAGGACAGGGTGTCAGGGTGACCGAGCTCCTGTCACTGCCTGATCTCTGTGCCCAGACCCAGTTTATGAATAACACAGTGCTGCACACCTGCAGGAATCCTTTCCAGCATTATTGGAGGGGCTGGATTGGGATTTGTTGCATGCTGTGGGGAGCAGTGACCTGCTCAGAGTAATTCTGCCTCCCACACCCCCACTCGGTGACTTTCAAGCTGCTTCGGTTCAGCAAACAACCTAAAAACTTCCAGCGGAGGTGCAGATCCCCGAACAGCAAATGTCCAATTCCTGGTAATGGCCTTGGTTTTCTTCAGCTGCCCTTTGCAGGTCCTTTTCATCCTGCACAGAGCTCCAAGTGAAGAGCCAGTCTAGTAAAGTGATTTCCTTTAAATTGGGGAATATTTCTTGCTAATCCTGTCTGTCTAGGATCAGGAATCTGGACTGTCACCAGGCAGCCCCGCAGCCTGAGCAGCTCCCAGCAGAGCCGAGCTGGGATTAAGGCAGAGCCTGGGCTGGATGTGCTGGAGGTGCCTCATCCCTGCATCCCCAGCCCAGCGAGGGCCCAGGGATGCTGCTTGGAGGGGTCCCCGGCTCTCGGTGCACCGGGACCTTTAAGACTTATCTTCTTTCTGCGATTTTGACTGAATCTCTCCAGCTGTAATTAATTGAATGCATCTGTTCTAACCCTGGGGCTGCTTTATGGCACAGTTACTTCAAAACTGTTCAATTAGTGGCCACTAAAATCTAGGTCGAGTGGAGCTCCATATTGGGGATTTTCCAGGTCAGGACGTTTTTAAAATACAGCATCAGCTGGGCTTTGTTCGGGGAGGCCGCCTGGCCCCGCTGGTTCTGCTCAGGTCAGGAAGTGGCAAACGGGGCCTTTTTTCCTTTGAGCAGCGATGAGACGATGAGCCTGGCGGTGTAAGTGCTCCAGTAAATGCATTTTAACATCATCCAGAGCTGCAGAGGACAGTTGTAACTGTCAAGTGCGTGAAGTGCCAAGTTCAGGTGATTCCCAAGCAGCGATGTAAACACTACCAGGCCTCCAGGACTCGGTGTAACACAACCCAGCTCGGGTTTGTAGTGGGTTTATGGGCACGTCGAGCTTCCCAGGGCTAAATGGTACAAGGCACGACGTGGTGTGAGTTACAGGGAACAGCAGCACAACAGGCAGCGTGTGGTAAATAAATTAAAAACCTCCATCAGGCGGTGGAGGGAGAGGGAGGTGGGAATTAAGGGACATGTGGAGGGAGGAGGGGGTGGTCTGGTGGCTCTGCCGGGTGGATGGAGCTGGAATAACCTCGGCACGTGTGGCCAAACATGGAGCAGGCTGCGCAGGGAAGTCATGGAGCTGGAACAGGCTGCCCAGGGAAGTGCTGGAGTCACCCTGGAAGTGCTCACAGAACACGTGGACGTGGCACTTGGGATGGTGGGGCTCCATCAGAGGTTGGAGTTGAAGATCCTGGATGTGTTTTCGGAGATGCTCTGGGGAACATGGCACCACAGAAGTGGTGGGGACAGGGGTGTTCCGCAAGGGCTGCTGTGGGGCAGGTGRCAGGGATGTGCTGGAGTGGTGGGACTGGTGTCTGGCTCTGACTGTTCCTCGCTCACTCTTGAGGAGGTGGAAGAAACCAACCYTCCGTCTGGAAACAGATTTTGAAGAGCTCAAGTCCTTTGCCAAAGACGAGGGTGGAACAAACAAGCGTAAACAAGATTTATCCATTAAATTAATTAAATTGCATTATTATGGATTGTGTTTATTTATTAATAACAGCTGTAGGATGGGGAAGAGTAGTAACTCACCCAAGAGCAACAACAGAGCGGTGGCAGATTCAGGATAGCTGTGTGAGGGTTCTGGGTCCAAATTTTGTGACTATGCATTATTGAAATTTATACTCCTAATTGAAGAGGATATTGTGCTTAATGCAGGTCCAGGGAAGCAGAGATGATTATGGCTGAGGCAGGCTATAAACAGGCGGCTTGAAAGCACACACCTCACCCTTTAACATTTTTAAGTCATTTGAGGTGCCAAGTCACTAATAAAATGTGACATTAACATTCAGAGAACAGCCAAGGCAGAAGTTTGAGYTCTCCCAAGCACCAGGCTGCTTCTGGAAGGTGCTTACCCTCTTCTGGATGTACAAAATAGGAGCCAGGCCTATCCTTTTKGAAGAATTTCTGGGGAATGGCGTTGCCCACTCCTCTTGGCCAGCTCAGGGACCTTGGAGTCCTCCCTCAGAGCTCGGCACAGGTGGATTTCAGCACCCTTGGGCTTCTCCAGAACACCTGGAAGAGCCATGAGGAGGTGGCACTGGCCRGGTTTGGCAGCAGGAGCAGGAGGAGGTTGCAGCACTCGAAGCAGAAGCGTTCCCCGGCTCGAAGAACGGGCGTGGGGGGGATGTCACCTCAACTCCGCTGTGCTCCGTCTCCCTGCAGATCCTGACGGTGTCGGGGCCCCCGGAAGGCGGGACGAGGGTGACCATCCGCGGCGTGAACCTGGGCCTGGACTTCTCGGAGATCGCGCAGGGGGTGCAGGTGGCCGGGGTGCAGTGCACGCCCCTGCCCGAGCACTACGTCGTGGCAGAGCAGTGAGTGACCCCTCTCCCGTGACCCCCCACCTGTGACCCCTCTCCCGTGACCCCTCACCCGGGACCCCTCGCCCAGGACCCCCCAGGCTGACCACCCCCACGGAGCCTCCTCCCTGACCTCCAGCAAACGCTCAGGAGGCCAAGAATTCACCCAGACCCTGGGTACCAACTCTCCCTCATGCCAGCCCTGCAGGAAGGCTCTGGAGGTGGAGAGGGAAAAGGGATTCCTGCACATTCCTGCACATTCCTGCACATCCCCACCCCTCGGCCCCTCTCTGCGGGGGTTAAGCAGCCCTTTAAGCTTTCATTAAATGTTCTGTTTCCTTGCACACCGCGGGTCCTGCTTGGCTAAGCACCTTTGCTGATGAGCACCTTGCTGTTGCTGCCGAGCCTCTGTGCTCCCCGTGCTCCCCATCCCACTTGGAATTCCGCCGGCGCTGCCGGCTGCCCGCAGCCATTTGTTAGGCGGGCGAGGCGGTGACAGCCCCTTAATCCGAGTGGGCCTCCACTGGAGTCAATTCATTTGTTTCACTAAGAAAAGTGTCAGCCAAAAATTAGAAAATAGGTCTGTAACAGGGGATGGGCAAATAAAGCTCCCCGAGTGACACTCGCTGCTCTTGCTGCCCGGGGGGGCTGTGCCGGGGTAGCCAAGGGGCTGAGGGGGGTGTTGGGGGGTCCTTTGTGCAGGGTGGGACAGGAGCAAGAGGTGGTGTCCCCCTTGGGTTGTGTCAGCTCCTGCTGGGGACCAGGATGGTATCCTGTGCTGTAGGACCGTGAGTGTGGGAGAGGCCAAGACCCCATGAGTGGTCCCAGCAGCACGGACCTGCCCCAGCCTCAGGAGCAGCTGGAAGGAGTTGGAGGCTCCCACTCAGATCCCCAGGGCACTGCAAGGACCTGTGACCAGCACAGGGTGGCGTTGGTTTGGGGTTTGTTCATTCCTTGTGTTCCTTTCCCCATCTGTAAGACAGGAGTGGCATTGATAACGCCTCTGGAGCAGCGAGGGTGGGTGCAGAGTGTCAGGGAATCAGGGATGAAGGATGCTTGGTGTTCCTGCGGGAATGGCTCCAACCACTGCACCAATCCCCGTCACTGCGAGCAGTTTGGGCTGTTCTGCTGAGCAGTACTTTGTTATATTTTATTTTTCAAATAAAGGATGGAAGATTATGAAATTATCCTCCTTTGATGGTATGAAACCCTGATTTTATAATCATGACTCTAATTACGGCTTTCGAGCTTTCAAAGTTTGTTAACATCATTAAAACATTTACCCTGGGCAGATAACAGCAAGCGTTAGCATGAGAGCTGCCTTTTAAAGATGAATACAGATAAAAGGACCCTCTTAAGGGTTCTGTGGGCAGACTGAATTCCAAGACTGTAATGACTCTGCCATATGCTCCAGCCCCGCAATCTATCAGCCAGCAATTAGGTTAATGTTGGTGAAAGGGCCACTTAGCCCGGCAATCAGCACCCTACAGCTCTGCCGAATGCATCATTTTGTAACAAGGTACCTGCTGGGAATTTGGCTTGGAGCAGGAATCGGGATCAGGTGTACCAGGTCACTTGTGCCCCGTCCCACACTCCGCCCTGGCCTGTCTGTGCAGCAGCTGCTGCTCTGCTGGCGAAGAGTTGAGTGTTTGGTGTTTCCTCGTGGGAGAGAACCTCCCCTCTCTTCTCCTGCCCAGAGGGTGTCAGGAATCCCTTCCCGGGCTTTGTTTGCCTTGCCCCCAAGCTCAGAGCACAGTGGCCTCCTCTCCCCGCTGCCAGTCTGCAGGAGGAGGAGGAGGAGTGAGGAGGGAGAAGCGATGGGAGAACAGGCAGAGAGGTGCAGGGGCGATGTCTGCTTGAAAGGCAGAGCGAGGAGCACGTGGCAGAGGAAGGCAGAGAGCTGAGACGCTTCAATTCCTGCTCTCCAAAGGCAGCGTCTCTCCAGGCAACCCCTTTTGATGTGCAGCAGTGAGGACGAGCGCGCTCGAGCTCTTTACAGCGTGTGTGTATTTCGTGGGGCCTCCTGGCATCCTCACCTGTGCACGCGAGCTGCAGCTTCTTTCTTCCTTTAGTCTTCGTGGTTTGTTTTATTTTACTTTATTTGCAGTGAATTTAATGCTGCTGAAGGCAGCTGGAACGCTGCCTCCCCGAATTGGAGCCTTTCATGTCTGTGTGTGTGACAGGCAGAGGAGAGAGCGCTTCCCTCCCCTTCAGCCTCAGCGGGCACAGGATGCTCTGCTCTTCCCTGCTCTCACTCGCAGGGTCAGACCCCCACAGGGCTCTCATCCCGGCTGTAGCTGCAGCCCCTGCCTCAGGCAGGTTACTCCTGCCCTTAGGTTTTCATCCCTGAGGCAAATTACCCATCCTCAGCTTTCCAATCCCGAGGCAAGTTGCTCCCACCCTCAGCTTTCCAGGCTGGGGCAGGTTGCTCCCACCCTCGGCTTCCCAGTGCCTGGAGGGATGCTCTTCGATTCATCTTTCCAGCCTTGCTGTGGGAGCGAGCAGCATCCAGGTCCATCTGGAGAGCCCTGCCAGCTGATGCCCCTCTGAAAAAATCCCTCAGACCTGCTGGCACGGCTGGCATCCGCTTGATCCCATCCCCAGCTGGTGTCACACATCCTCCGTGCCCTGGGATTTTTGGGCTATGGATCCACAGGGCCATCAGTCGTGGTCATCCCCAGCAGCTCTCCCTGTCCTTGCAGCTTTCCCAGCCTCAGGATGTGCCCACGGGGCTGAGCTGGACCACGCCAGGAGCACGAGGACTGGCTCCTGCGACCAGCAGGGGTGTGTTTGTGGCAGCCAGCCCTGTCCCCCACAGAAGCTGCTCTCCAGGGCTGTCTCTRTCATCCCCGAGCAGGTTTCTGCAGTTTTGATTAACTGGGAGACTGCAGTGTGAGCTGTTCCCTTAATGAACTCATCTGTTACTCCGAGGACTCCGCACTCACTTTGCTACTGGCTAATATATTGCCATTAGTGCTCTGCTTTGCTCTGGAGTTTACAGCTTGTAATAATTATGTCTAATTTTGATTTTTTTTTCCTTTAAATTACTACATGGGGTAAAAATAGACTCAGTAATTAACTTCTTCCAAAGAGGCAGATATCAAAGTTAAAGAGGAGGGGGGAGAGAAAGGAGAACCAAAGGCAGCCAGCCCAGCGTGGAGCCGTGCAGGGCACTGCTGGCACCTCCTGCCGAAGCTTCCCCGCGGCATTTCTGCTTCCAGGATCGTCTGTGAAATGGGGCAGGCGCTTCCAGGGATCAGCTCCGGCCCAGTGCTCCTGTGCATCGGAGAGTGCAAGCCTGAGTTCACGGCCAAGTCAGCGCAGCAGTACACGTTTGTGGTGAGTGTCCTTCTGAGAGGCAGCAGGACATGTTTGTGGTGAGTGTCCTTCTGAGAGGCAGCAGGACATGTTTGTGGTGAGTGTCCCCATGGGGACAGCAGTGCATGTTTGTGGTGAGTGTCCCCATAGGGACAGCAGGACATGTTTGTGGTGAGTGTCCCCATGGGGACAGCGGTGCATGTTTGTGGTGAGTGTCCCCATGGGGACAGCGGTGCATGTTTGTGGTGAGTGTCCCCATAGGGACAGCGGTGCCTGTTTGTGGTGAGTGTCCTCATGGGGACAGCACGAGTGTCCCACGGGGGCAGCCCTGCTCCAGGACTGAACGTGGCACATGGATGGGATTCAGCTACAGAAGGCAATCCCAGAATTGCCGTTTTTTTCTGGTACTTTCCCATGGTGTTGCACCATTTTTGGTAGCCCAGTCAACAAGCCCAGCTTRCAGGATCAAGAGCTGCTCTTTGGGCTGTTGGGTTTCCACGGGTTGGGTCTTTCTGTTGTTTAATCAAAAGCTACAGCTTGGGTTTCCCACATCTCCAGCTTGGCCTCACCAGGGCACTTCATCCAGCCCCATTGATTTTGTGCTCAGTGCAGTCTGTGTGCAGGGAGATGCCAGCACTTACCAATTGTCCCCAATTTGTGAACTAATGGAAAGATTAATCAGGCCAGGCCCTGCCACCCCATCAGTGTTGTAGGAGACACCCTCCCCTGGCATTTCATTCAATCAACAACAGCAGGGGTGCAAAATATCCCCCCATTTGCTCGAATATTCCAGAAATCCCCCTGATAGGGCAGTGCCAGTGTGGTCCCAGATTTGCCACTCTCCCGAGGCACGTTCCCATGCGACACCAGGAGGATGCTCCCCTGCTTTGTGGGAAATAATAACCAGGAACCAGTGGATGGGAATTGCAGAGATGAACCTCACAGCAGCRGCATTATCCCTTTGCATTGTTCCTTCTGATTTCCAGCACTTATACTGATTTTATCGCCCCCTGATTTTCTCAGGCACCTCCAGCCCATCATTTCCCTTTGTTAGCTGGCCTCTATTTTTCTCTTTAGCGCCGCCACCAATTCCATTACAGCTGGTGGGTGCCATTAAAGTGGGCAGTAAAATTGATTGGGACCTTCGAGCAGAGCTCTGAGCTGACCCTGGGAGGGTTTGTGGCTCCGTGAGCTCATCCGGCGCCTGCCACAGCGCGGGAGCCACACTGTCACCTCGGTGACCCCCCTGCACCTGGGGAGGGGGAGCCTTGGGGCTGCTTTGGGCCCGTCGTAATTAGCACCAAATCAGGAGCTGAAGATGGAAAATTCTCGCTCACCTTCCAGGCCCTCCTCTGAAGCTGCTGCATCCYGTCCCTGGGATTTTTTAGGTCTCAAGGATGGGCCTTCAGCTCTCCTGGTTTTTCTTTGTTTTCGAGAATGACCGCCTGGGGTTACAGCCCGAGCTTCTATTTTTAGCAATGCTTTGAATTCCYCACGCTGGCAAACTCTAAATATCCAGGCTCACATTTCCAGCGTGGCAGTTTGCTTGGATGTATTTCCTTTGTGAACCCACAGTGCAATCAACTTCCCTTTGCTTAGGAACAAGGTTGAAGGTAAATCCATAACTTTGCCAAGGCTGAATTTACAATTGCTTTCTGAGGCTTTTTGAGGCAGGTCACTCCTTCAGAGCTGGGTGAGGAAATGTGGGAGATTTGTCAGATGTCCAGACACATCCCTATTTTGCTTTTCCACTATAAAGAGGATATCCCCACCCAGCCAAAGCAGGAGGATGCTCAGGGRTGGTCACAGCCACCCACAGCAGCCCCCTGGCTGCAGCAGGAGCACTCAGCCTGTCCTTTCCTTTCTCCAGACTCCAGCCGTGAGTTTCCTGAGCCCCAGCCGGGGTCCGGAGTCGGGAGGGACCATGGTGACCATCTCCGGCCACCACCTCGGGGCCGGCAGCCGCGTGTCCGTGCTCCTGGGAAACCAGACCTGCCAATTCCACGGGTAAGAGACCAGTGGGGCTGCTGCAGCACCTCCTGCTGCTGTCCCAGCACGGGGCTGCTGGGGCTGAACGTGCACMAATCCAGCTGGGAACACCTCAGGCTCCCATTCCCTCTTTTATTGCGTGGAACCAGCTTCTCCATTGTGATGGAGGCTTGCATGGCAAGGGGGGGATTCATCGTTGGAGTGCTGTCCATTATTTCATTTTAATGCTGTTCCAAGGGTAACTGGTCCAAAAATCTCAGAGAAACACCTTGGAAAAATGGTTATATTGGCCATCAGCACCTGCCCCCAGCCCAGCTGCTCTGRAGGAAATGGAACATTTATAAGAAATATCTTGTTTCTCTTTTCACAGATCAGCACCTGCACTGCTTTTATTGCAGCCACTGCTGCAGGTGCCTGCTAAAAATGGTSTGAGGGAGGGGTGCAGAGCAAGGCAGGGGTTTGCTCACACCTCCTGCTGAGGAACTGCACAGCCATCAATCTCGGCTGGGATTTGATGGCAAATTTGCTTTCTCCCCAGCAGTGTAAACACGGAGTTGACATTTGCAGGGTTTACTGGGTTTTCTTGGGGCTTAGTGACAAAAAGAGACGTGTGGTTTCCATCTGTGTGCAGCAGGACACAGCCCTGCCCTGCCCTGCSTGCTGGCAGTGGGAACAGYCTGGTGGCCACCTCATGTCCAAAGGGATTCTGCCTCTCAGATCCTTGCTCAGGCTTCCCACGAGGAACCCAGGAAGTTTCCAGGAGAGCAAAGATCCTTGGAGGTGAATTTCTCATCCAAAAGACTGAGAGGTTCTTCGATGTGGGAGCTGYGGGCATTCAGATGTGGGAGTACATTGGGTTATCAGCACTATTTGTTCTGTATCCATCCCAGGATGGAGCTTTGGGAGCTCTGGGCATTCCAAGACCTCCCAGGGCAGATCAGTTCTCCAGGTGTTGCGCAGTGTAACCTATCCATCAATATTTCCTCCCATATCCAAAACAAAGGTGCCAAATTGCTCCCTCGGATGCACTCAGGGAACGGCATTACCACCAGCAGAAAAGTAGGATCAGCCCTGGAATATCATCCTTAAACACCTGCTTCTGTTCAGGCAACCCGCAGCTGCTGACCTGCCAAACCTGGAAGAGCTTTGGGTTCCCTGGATGTTCTAATTACAGCAGGAAGCAGAAACTGAACCAAAACAAGAGCAGCGCCTGCACAGCCCCATCCCTCACGTGGGGTCACGCCGTGCACTCGGTTTGCCTTGGCCTGTTTGGAGGCAATGAACTTCAATTGTACTCCAGGGTGTGGGGGAGCCTGATGAGATGAAGCGGCTCCTAATGAGATTCCCTCTAATTACAGCTTCCCCCGTTCTCCCCTCTCTCATCGGAGGAGTGGGTAGATTCACCATGACGACACAATAATAGCACAGAAAGCTAATTAGCTGCTCACAGGGAGCCGGGAGCTGCTCTGCCAGCAGCCCTGAGTCACTGCAGCTCGGGCCAGAGCTGGGCAGGCTCGCCGGGGTCTGGGGTGGGCAGCAGGGCAGGCAGCAGRCCCCAAAAAGGAACCACACAGCGTCCCCCTGCCGGGCACAGACACCAGAGCTTTGCTGGAGGCGGAGCAGGGRTGTGGCTGCACTCGAGCTTGAGCCATTCAGGCACCTCCACAAGCCCCTGAGGATGGTGAGGATTGGACATTCAGGAGTGCCAGGCTTTAAGTGCCAGGCTGTCAGCGAGGTGCTGCAGACCTGCCCTCTCCCCTGGGAGAACCCAAAACTAAACGAGCCACGGAAACCACACAGACTTTTCAGCGAGCTGGRGGCAGGTTTGGGCAGGAAGGACAACCACAGGTGGCTGTGCGGGAGCACTGGACTTCCAGGGATGTCCATCCAGCACTTCTTGTAGGATCAGTGTCCGTGGAACCGTGTGGTTCCTCCCAGCTCTGTTCTGGACGCTCAGCTCTCACTCCCCCTCTCCATCCACCCGCCCATCGGTGCCTTTGTGCTCTGCCGGTGCCTCGTTTCGCCGCTGCCTCGACCTTCTCGGGGCCGTGGTGCAAGCAGATGGTCCGTCGTGTCCRGCCAGGCGAGGTCACCGCGCTCTGACGGGGACACAAAGCCCCGGGCAGCGGTGCCGGGGCCGTGGCCGGCCCAGGCGGGGCCGCGCGGGGCCCTTGCGCCGCTCACGGGAGCCTCGTGYGTGCACTGGGGTGGGGAGGGCAGGAATGTGGCTTCCCGGTGAGCTCATGCATCCTGCTGAACACGCGGCCATCTGCTCGCTCACGCCCGGCAGAAGGCGGCGGGTCCAGGGGAGGCCGCGGTTTGGCGCCCGGAGGGGTTTCAGGGAGGCTGCGCCGCGCTCCCGGTGGGCAGAGCTCTGTGCACTGCTCCCCTCCCTCCCTCCCGTGCCAGTGAGACCCTCCTGCCCATCTCAGGAGCTTCCCGGGTCAGTGTGGGGCTGGCTGATGGCTCAGCCCTTCAGTGAGCTGCCCCAGGACAGGATATAGGGCCGCTTTCTGCCCTACACCACCACTCCCATTAACGATTCCCATTTCCCTCTGTGCAGGCGATCCATGAACGAGATYGTCTGCGTGTCAGCGCCCTCCGCCCACGGCCTGGGGGCTGTGCAGGTCTCTGTCAGCGTGGACCGGGCTCAGCTGGAGAGGACTCTGCTGTTCGAGTACATCGATGACCCAAAGGTGCAGCACATCGAGCCCGAGTGGAGCATCGCCAGGTAACTCAGCCCTGGCAGCAGCTCCTCCCCAGCTCACCTGCTCTGGGGCTCTGAGCACACACTCGGGCCAAAAGAGGGGCTGTTTGGAAATGCACATCCTCCCCAGCACCCTGGATTGGTCAGGGCTGGGCATTCCTGGTGTCGGCATTTACCAAAATTGTGGAGTTCCCAGAGGGGCTGTGCTCAGCCAGGCAGGGCCAGCAGCCTCTGCACCAAGAGCCTGGGAGCACAGCTAGAGCCCAGATCACCCCCATCTGCTGCAGAAGGGCACAATTGCTCATCAAAGGCTTCTTCTTGTAGTCCTGGAATAAAACATAACCCAGCAGCCACCAAGAAAGGAAAAAGCTGATGTTCATCAAAATGTGCTGTTATCCCGGAGTCACTGCTGGGAACAGGGTGGCTGTGCTGTCACATCAGCGTGGCATTGTCACTGCTGAAAACCCTGGGCTGCACTCATCCTGTGCTGTTCCTTTCACAGTTGTGCTCACAAGGGCTGGAACACAGCAATTCACATCAAATTCCAATTTTTTTCTTCAAAAKTGCCCTTGACAGCAGTAAGTGTCTCACAGGAGGCTTTGAAGAGGTTCTCTTTGAGTCCAAATTCAGGGTTGTGTCTGGTTTTGGGGGAGCTGGGTTGGATGGGCTGGTCAGGGCTCTGACCTCAGCACACCCTCACTGTCCAGCCYACGCTCTGTGCACACCCAGCCCCACTAATCCAGCCTCTCCTGGTGTTTCCACAGCGGACACACGCCCCTGACTGTCACTGGCTCCAACCTGGACGTGATCCAGGAGCCCAGGATCCGTGTCAAGTACAATGGGAAGGAGTTTGTCAATGTGAGTAGGTGGTGTCAGCTGGGAGCATCCTCCTGCATCCCCTCTGGATGGGGTTACTGGTGCTAAGAGGTTTGCCATGGCAAAAGCTGCTCTGGGGGGATTTCCCTACATTCCCCCGAACTGGGGACACTGGGAAGAAGGATTTTGACACRCAAAAATGGGAAATTACCTCCTTCCCCTACCTGTATTTTTTCAGTCCATGAGTGACAAACGGATGTGAATCCCCAGCTAAATGGGGACTAAGCGAGGTTCTTGTGTGTGTGCTACAAGTAAGAATTGCACCTCCAGGACCTCAGGAATTATTCTGATCAAGTGAAACTGAAATATATTGTTTCTATGCAGTGATCGTTGTGACTGAGTCTGTATTATCTTGGAAAGGGCAAATCACTTAGCAGTCTTTTCCTATTCCTTTTCTCCCCCTCAAGACCTTTTTCATCTGAGCTCTTTTTAAAAAGACATCTAATTTTGTTGCTAGCACTTGCAGTTATAGTGCTACGAAAATAATTCTGAAGACACAAAATTGAGCGAAATTAAATCTTTCACTTATGGAGGGAGGCCAAATGGTTGGGCTCTTGCTGCTTTACAAGGCAAGAGTCCCATAAATCAGCGATTTCCCTGCTTTGAGGGCTGGAGGAGCTGTGGGTGTCCTCAGCCCAGCAGGAGATGACCTTCACATTCCCTYCTGCCCTCGAGTGTCAGATGATCATTCCCTTCCCTCGCTGGCATTTGGGAATTGCCTCTAATCACCCATTTGCAGCAGGGAACAGGTATTCCCTATGGGTCTGTTTCAGAGCTAGAGAGGATGAAAGCGGAAAGRAAAGGGAAAAAATAAAGAAAAAGGTGTCAGAGCCGCTGTGCAAGCCTTTAGCTGCACTGAAACACGGCTCATTTCGGGCTGCCCCTCCATCTCCACACCAGTGCCTTCGTGCTGGCTGGAGGAGAAGCAAATTACCCCAAACCGCGGCTGTAATGGCTCATGGAATCATTAAGGTTGGAAAAGACCTCTAAGCCTGGATTAAACATTTCCAGCTACGCGTGAATCCGCCGGACTTTGCGGCAGTCAGAGCATCACTGCCCGGGCCAGGGCTGTCCCTGCTGCCCTTCTCACGGCACCCCCTCCCCCCAGGTGTGCAAGGTGGTGAACGCCACGGCCCTGGCCTGCCTGGCCCCGCCGCTGACCGCCGAGTACCGGCCGGGCCTGGACGCCGTGGAGCGGCCGGACGAGTTCGGCTTCATCTTCAACAACGTCCAGTCCCTGCTGGTCTACAACGACACCAAGTTCATCTACTACCCCAACCCCACGTTYGAAATGCTCAGCTCCACCGGGGTGCTGGAGCAGAAGCCGGGCTCGCCCATCATCCTCAAGGTAAGGACGGCCTCGCTCGCCCCGTGGGGACAGTCAGAACATCCCAGGGAAAGGGGGTTTATCCTGCTGTGGAGAGCCTCGCTCACCCGATGGGGACAGTCAGAAAATCCCGGAGAGACGGAGTTTATCCTGCTGTGGAGAGCCTTGCTCATCCCATGGGGACAGTCAGAACATGCCAGGGAGAGGGGGTTTATCCCTGTGTGGAGAATGGGGTGCACTAAAGGGTTTGCACAAACTGGGAGTGAGATGGAGGCCGGGGGGGGTGTGCTGCCCCTTTGTCAGTGTCGTGTCCGTGTCCCCAGGGCAGGAACCTGTGCCCGCCCGCCCCGGGAGGAGCCAAGCTCAACTACTCGGTGCTGCTCGGGGACACGCCCTGCGCCGTCACCGTGTCCGAGACGCAGCTCCTGTGCGAGCCCCCCAACCTCACCGGGCAGCACAAAGTCACGGTGAGGGACACCATCCCTTCTCTCCCTCTTTTCCATCCTTTTCCCTCTTCCTCCAACTCCCTGACTCGCTTGGATGCTGAACGCAATCCCTTGTGCACGGCCCGGTAGGATTTTGGATTTTATGGGTGCCTAATTGGAAATTTAAAATATTGAGGTGGATTAGCATGGAGAAGCTTTGTCCTTTCCTGAGATTCACTCCCTTCCAGAAGGAAAAAGGCCCTTCAGAGCCTTCTAGAAGGAACAAATCTTTCTGGCAGTGCCATCYTTTCTCTGGATGAAGCTGAGACCATTCCCAGTGTTCTCCCTCCTGCAGGGATTTAATCAGCCCACGTAGCCAGACCTGATCTGCCAAGTGGATGGAAAGGTTTTGCCTTTTSCCGAAGCAGGAGCCAGGAACATCTGAACACTGGAGTGGTTGGATCAACAACCTCAGCCAGGATAACCATCGGTGCCTTCCTCTGCTCTGGCTCTGGGCATCGCTGCTTCCTCTGCTCCTCTCACAGCCCAAACCCCAGCTGCCCAATTGCTTGAGCAGAGCCCAAATGAGATTGTAATTGTGATTTATTTCCCTTGAAGTTCAGCATCCAAAACATATTCAGATTATCGCAGCGTGACTCCCAGAAGCGCAGCCTGGCTCAGAGCTGCTCACATCTGTGGCCAGGGCACATCCAAGAAAAGCCTGTCCCCGTGTTAACTCCAGCCTGTTTGCTCCACAGCTTTCACTTGGAGCTTTCTCTTCCCTCCTCTGCTCTGTCCTTGCAGTCACTCTGGTTCCTTGTCAGTGAAACRATCAGGGGGCTGCTAACACCCATGGTTTACAGGAACGAGTTGAAAGCTTATAAAATGAAAGTCAAATGGAGCCATCAGATAATAAGAACAAAGCCCAGATAGGGAAGGGCTGGCACATTTATCATCGCTTGAAGCCTCCCCGCGTTCACACGAGGAGCACCCTCTGTGCTGGAAGGCAGCTGGAGCTTTACATTCCCGAGCAGAGCCCGTTCCGTGCTTCCCGAGGGATCTCACGGGGTGGGGAGGACGGGGCTTCGGCCCAGGGGGACGCCCCAAAGCCGCTGCTTACCTGTGCTGTGCCCTCCAGGTGCGCGTGGGGGGGGTGACGTTCTCCCCCGGCTCGGTGAGCATCGTGTCGGACAGCGTGCTGACCCTGCCGGCCATCGTCAGCATCGCGGCCGGGGGCTCGCTGCTGCTCATCATCGTCATCATCGTGCTCATCGCCTACAAGCGCAAATCCCGGGAGAACGACCTCACCCTCAAGAGGCTGCAGATGCAGATGGACAACCTGGAGTCCCGCGTGGCCCTGGAGTGCAAGGAGGGTCAGTACGGCCGGGGCCGGGCGCTCCCGTCCCGTGGGTGGGGTCCCAGTTTTCCCAGTGCCCCGGTGTTTGCAGCGAGAGGAGCGGGGTGGGCCCTTTGGAGTTTGTGGAATTGCCTCGTGGGGTTTGTGGGAGTGCCCCGTGGGGTTTGTGGGAATGCCCCGTGGAGTTTGTGGGAGTGCCCCGTGGGGTTTGTGGGAGTGCCCCGTGGGGTTTGTGGGAATGCCCTGTGGGGTTTGTGGGTGTGCCCTGTGGGGTTTGTGGGATTGCCCTGTGGGGTTTGTGGGTGCGCCCTGTGGGGATCGTGGGTTTGCCCTTTGGGGTTTGCACGCCTGCCCCACCATGGGGGGATGGCAGCCAGCAGTGTGTGAGCAGCAGACACGGATGTGATGTGCAGAGAATGGGATTAGGGCTTGATCCTGCTTAGGGGACGTGCCTGGGTGCCCCGGGGTGCCCGGCACAGGGTGTGTCCTTGTCTGATGGCTTTTTAGTGAAGGGCTTTTAAAAAGGCACAGAGAGAGGGCGAGCAGAGGGGGCTCAGACCCTCGAGGAGCAGCGTAGATCCCAAATGGAAGGCAGGAGGGCTGGAATGCCGGGCCAGTCCCTCCCTCAGGCTCAGTGTAAGCCCAGAGCAGTCAGGGTAGGTCTGAGGGGGAGGAAGAAGCCCCTCAATCATTTGCTTCTGGGAGATTTGGGGTGTTATTTGGGGTATCCAGAGCTGCTGCTTGCAGGTTTCCTCATGGACAAATCCTGTCCCTTGCAAGGAGGCAGCTGAGCCCTCCCCACCCCGCAGTGGAGCACAGGTGGGGGGTGCTGCTGTTGTTTCCTGCGTCCTTCCACCTGGAAAGGGGCTCAGTCAATCAAAATAAAATACGCAGAAAGCTGCACATTTCACAGAGCGACTCGTGTAGATAAAGAGAGTTGCACTGGATTTGTTCAGCTGATTTCAAGGACAGCCTTGAAAGCACAGGGCAAGAATTGAGATGTATTCAGAAGAAAGCACAGATTCAGCTTGGCACAGCCTTGCTGGGGTACAGAGGCCTCCCTGAGCCAGCGTCACACCTTGGAGAGGCAACACGAGCAGACACATCCAGCTGTAGAACACGGCGTTAGGAGAGGAGGAATAAATTCCTTCCTGACCCCTGCAGCAGCTCGGGTTTGATCTGCATCAGATTTGATTATCTTGGCAACTGTTGATAGAGGAGGAGAACAAGAAGAAAGGAGAGTATGGGAGGCACCAAGTTATGAAAACAGATCCTTATTTCCGCGTGCAGCCTTCAGAGGTGTTCGAGGTGTGTGTGCTCGGGTGTGCCCTGCATACAGATGAACCCAGCTTTGTTCTCAGTCCCTGCTCCRAGCAGCTCTGCTCTCCCACCCTCGGCTGCTCAGCCGGAGTCTCCGAGGGTGTCTGAGCTCCTCGGGGTCCATTCCCGGGCTGGCCCCTTTTGCCGTGTCCACAGGGAGAGCAGCCAGCCCTTCCCAAAACCTTCTCCCCGGGGCTCATCTCTCCCTGTGCTGTTCCCTTCCCCCTGCACAGCTTTTGCAGAGCTGCAGACGGACATCAACGAGCTGACCAGCGACCTGGACCGCTCGGGGATCCCCTACCTGGACTACCGGACGTACGCCATGCGGGTCCTGTTCCCGGGCATCGAGGACCACCCCGTCCTGCGGGAGCTTGAGGTACAACAAGCTCTGCTCCAGCCCTCAGGGAACCCTGCAGCACCTTTATGGCTTCCCAGCATAAACCACCTTTATGGCTTCCCAGCAAACCTTACTGGCTGCCCTGGGGTCGGCAGGCTGAGCCCCGACTTCATTTTATCTCAGAGGCCACAGTTTTATCTCCTCCGCCATCCCTAGATTCCTTTCGGTTTCTCCTCCCTGGTGTTCCTTTCTTTTTATTTTATGGGATTTATATGGCTATAGGGCAGCAGCAGAGCAGGGCAGAGAAGTTATGAGTGTGCTTTAAAGTCCTCCTAAGTCACCTCACGGATGRATGAGTGCCTGGAGCATTCCTGCCYGGAGCATCCTGCTGCTGTTCCCCTGCGTGTCCACAGGAGGGCAAGTGGAATGCCCAGCCATTCCAGCCTCTGAGCAAGCACTTCCATCTCCCTGGTTTTCCGACCAGGATGTGTGAAAATGTACAGAAGATCTTAACTGAGGATATGGAAGAATTGGGAACGTACAAGGGTCCCTCAGAGCACCTGGCAGATGGGCCCTGCTCGCCTGGGAGGGAGCCAAAGAAAGGATGGGACTCCATAAACATCATCTCACTCCTGGGAAGGGGCTGCCATCCTTCCCAAGGGATGGGGCTGTGATCCCCACCCTGGGACGGGACTGCCATCCTTCCCTTGGGTTGGGGCTGTGATCCTCTCCCTGGCCTGGGGCTGCCATCCTTCCCAAGGGATGGGGCTGTGATCCCCATCCTGGGACGGGACTGCCATCCTTCCCAAGGGATGGGGCTGTGATCCCCACCCTGGGATGGGGCTGCCATCCTCCGTGTGGGATGCCCAGGGGTTCCAGGCTCAGCTCAGCTTCTCCGAGACTGAGATTGCTCCAGTAAATCCCAAAGTCCTGTTTCCTCCATCCAGAGCAGGGGCTGGGTGTAGGAGGGAGGAGTCCTGGTTGCTCCAGGCCCGGATTCCTTTTCCAGGCAGGCACTTCTCAGCATTACTGCATTAATTTGGGCTCCTTTCCTCAGCCACCAGCACCAAGCAGTCGCCGTGGTGTGGTTAACACAGAACCAGCCTCTCCCAGCCCATTCCTGCTCCCTGAGTTTTCCAGCTCCATGCATTCTGTTTGCTGTTGGAGTTGCCAAAGAAGCCGATGCTCCAGCAAACAAATATGAATGGTTTTTGTTTTACTCATGAAAAACAGAATTGCAGAAGTGATAAATGTGTTGCCAATTACACAGTTGCTTAATTATGTAACGTTAGTAAAACCAATACATAACTCTCCAAGATGTTTGGTAAAGAGTTGCTTCGTGTAGTTCATCATTTTCACTTGTAATGAATTACTTGAATCCACAATTGGCTGAAAGCCTCAATTAATTTTTTACACTKGGCCCGTAATAAAGCAATAGTCTAAATTAGTATTTAATTTACTTACAAGAGTGTCACTTTTTGTGCAGAACAAGCAGAACTGGGTGTCGTTTCTGGGGCTGTTACCCTCAAAGCTGCAGCTTTATGGCGTGCACAGAGTGCAGCTCCCAGCAAGGATTCGGGGGAGCTGTGCTGGGGGGAGTGGGGAGGGTGATGTTTGCTCAGGATGGACCAGAACCCACGTTCAGGGATGCTCACACCCTGAGGGRTGGGTGCTGGCTTGTGCAGCCAGGGTTAAACCAAACTGTGCACGGTTCTGGTGCCCCCAACACRGGAAGGTCGTGGAACTGCTGGAGCAAGTCCAGAAGAGGCCACRAAGTTGCTCAGGGGACTGGAGCAGGCTGGGAGAGCTGGGAATGTTCAGCCTGGAGCAGAGAAGGTTGTGTGGAGATCTCACAGCAGCTTCCAGGGTCTGAAGGGGTGACGAGAGCTGAAGAGGGACCCTTCAKCAGGGACTGCAGGGACAGCACAAGAGGGAATGGGTTCAAAGAGAAAGAATGTAGGTTGAGGTTGGATATTAGGAAAAAATTCTTCCCTGTGAGGTTGGTGAGGCCCTGGCACAGGTTGCCCAGAGAAGCTGTGGCTGCTCCATCCCTGGGAGTGCCCAAGGCCAGGCTGGACAGGGCTTGGAGCCACCTGGGCTAGTGGAAGGTGTCCCTGCCCATTGCAGGGGGTGGAATGCGATGATCTTTAATGTCCCTTCCCACCCAAACCGTTCTGGGATCCTATGATTGCCCCCACAGTGACCCCGGGGCAGCGCAGAGCTGCCCTCCCGCCCCCCGTCCCCCCCGTGCCGTGGCTGACAGCCCCACGCTCTCCTCCCCTGCAGGTGCAAGGGAACGGGCAGCAGAGCGTGGAGAAGGCCTTGAAGCTCTTTGCCCAGCTGATCAACAACAAGGTGTTCCTGCTGACCTTCATCCGCACCCTGGAGCTGCAGCGCAGCTTCTCCATGCGGGACCGCGGCAACGTGGCCTCGCTCATCATGACGGGGCTGCAGGGCAAGCTGGAGTACGCCACCGACGTCCTCAAGCAGCTGCTCTCCGACCTCATCGAGAAGAACCTGGAGAACAAGAACCACCCCAAGCTGCTCCTGCGCAGGTGAGGGCGGGGACGGGTCCCACGGGCTGGCGCGGCGGGAATTTCGTCGTGGAAGGGGTTGGAAGGGGCTGCCCGGGGAGGGGGTGGGGTCCCTGGATGTGGCACTCAGTGCTCAGGGCTGGGTGACGAGGTGGGGATCCATCACAGGTTGGACTTGATGATCTCAGAGGTCTTGTCCAACCTAAATAGCTCCAGGACTCTGTGATCCGAGGGCTCTGCAGGTGCAGGGTGCTGGTGTTGGAAGGAAAACGCTGCTCTCCATGGAGGATTCCCATCCATTTCCTCACCTGTCTCCAAGACGTGGGGTTAGCCCTGCTCTGGGCATTCCCAGATGGCTGAGCAGGGTCTCAGACTGGATCCTCAGGCTCTGCCTGGCTGGAGAGCAGCATTTGTGTGCCACAGCTGGGCCAGGAGCTCAGGGATGGATTGAGCAACTCACCCAAGACAGGGCTGGGAAGGGGCAGAAAGAAAAAAGGAAAAAAATGTGCATTAATTTGGGGCCGATCAGCAGGCACAAGCGAAAGGCTCCCCCTGTTCTCCACACCCCTGTGGGTCCTGCAGAGCCTGGCCTCGGCCAGCGCTGCCCCTCGGGGCACTGGAGCGAGGGGATGAAGGCGAGGGGAGGATTTCGCAGCTCCAGGAAAATTTCAGGGATTCCTCCAGCCATAATGAATATACTTGACAGGAAATTGCTGTAAGTCTGGCTGTGTTTGCAGAGGCAATAACTCATCTCGGGAAAGGAAGCCGTCTTAATTTCCCCCGTGGTTTGACGAGTCGCTGGGAAGGCGTCTTCTGCCTCAGCCATCAATAATGACTTTTCCTGGCGCTCCAAAAAACCCAGGGATGGTGATGAGAGCTGTGCCCCCTCCTCCCCGCAGCACCCAGCAAGGAGTCAGGGCCGTGGGGCTGTTTGTCCTGCCCCAGGATTTAGCCATTCCACAGGGAACTTGGATCTTTCCAGGGATGGGGCATCCACCACATCTCTGGGCAATTTGGGCCAATGTTTCACCACCCTTATAAAAATTTCTGCTCTATTTCTAGCCTGAATCTGCTCCCTTTTAGTTTCAAAGCTTTATTCCTTGTCCTGTTGCTCCAGATCCTATTAAACCTTTGCCTGGAGCCCTGTCCCAGCCCTGTGCCCGGGAGTTGGTGCCCAAAACAGCCCAGCCTGGAACGTCTCGCTCTGACTTAATAAGGAGTGATCAGCCATGAAGTGAAAAACCACTGCTTTAAATGTTTTGAGCTCTCTGGTGGCAGCAGTGGATAACTGACACTCGGTTCTTTCCCTCTTTCTTCCTCGTTTTCCCCTCTCTCTTTCTTCCACGACTGCCCCTCGCGGGAGACAGCAAGAAAGTTGACGTTAAATCAAACAGCTGCTCTGGTTGCTGGCAACAGCAGTTCGGAGACCTACATAGAGCAGGGGAAAATTAATAAAATCCATATTTATTTTTCGGGTTCTCTCAGCCCGTTTTGTTTAGGTTTGTTTTCTTCCCGGTGCCTCAGAAAGCCKGCGGAGCAGCCAAGGCGCCGGCGTGAGGCTCCTTCGGAAAATCGGCTCCGGGTCGTGCTGTGCCCTCGTCCTGTGGTCAATGTGAGAG
Source organism: Amblyornis subalaris (assembly GCA_018881555.1). NCBI lineage: Eukaryota > Metazoa > Chordata > Aves > Passeriformes > Ptilonorhynchidae > Amblyornis > Amblyornis subalaris. Next base: position 763,449 of record JACAXG010000148.1, on the reverse strand, counting down.
GGGTTTTCTCCAAGTCTAGGGATTGTTTTCCGCCCTGTTAATCTTCARGAGCTTATTTTTTATTTTTGGAGCAGATCTCTACCAGCATCCAGAGGCTGGTGATGGCACAGAGCGGTGCCAGCCAGGGGCAGAAAAAAGCCAAGTACCAGCCAGGGGCAGCAGATTCTGGGGCTCAGCAGATTTTGGGGCTCAGCAGAGCAGAGAAATGGGATTGGACAGGGATGCTCCGAGGTGTGTCTTTGTGCTGCTCCATTCAGSTGATCTTGTGTTGCTGATAAAGAAATAAAAGGGAAGAGCCAGGCACGGAGTATCCCATTCCGTTCTCCCAACTTCTCTGTCTCTCCCTRTTTCAGTCCTTTTCACAGAGCTGGTGTCAGGCCACGAGCAGCCCCCAGGGACAGGACACAGCATTGCTTCACTGGGAGGGCTAATTGGGAGACTTGCTAATTCTTCACTTAATATTCTATTAACAAAGTAGTTTATTAAATTAATATTCTCCCTGAAGTCCTGAATGTATTATTTCCTGAGTTTTTCACCTCTTCTTTGGTTTGTGTCACGCCTCTCCATTTCCCAGGGCTGTTTGGAAGGGGGTTGGTGCTTCTCCCCTTTAATTGGGTGCCTGAAGTATTTCAAACAGGAGAACGATGTGTGTGTCAATTTGTAGGATGAATTTTTAGGCAGTTAATCAATGCAGGCTTAAATTCTTTGGGGATCTGCAGACATTTTCACAAATTCCTGGCAGATGTTGCCATCCTAGGAGATGATGGATGATGTGACCCCAGGTCTGTTGGCCGACTGCTGTCAGCTTTTGTTTGTTGAAAATCTCTGTCTCCTGTTTGCTCTTGATCTGCTTGGCTTTGGGATCGAGCCCTGTGCTTCTCTAGTGTGTGTTTTTAATTCCAAGCACTCGGAATGCTGTGGGCATTCCTAGCAAGAGGCAGTCCCTAATTTAAGGGGGAAAATGGGGGCAAATGGGTCTGGAGTGGGATGTGACTCTCTCCAGGTCAGGGAGGAGGTGACCTGGTTCTTGGTGAGGGCAGAGGGAACACAGTCCTCAGAGGAAAGGATGCTGCAGAGAGCAGGTGTTGGATTCATCCCTCTTTGCCTGCTGGAATTTGGATCTAGTGTTGGATATGGCGTGAGGGGAAGGCTGGTGGTGCTGAGCCGGGCAAAGCCATGGTCACAGCTGGCCAGGGCATGGTCACAGCCGGCCAGAGTCGTGGTCACAGCAGCTCTTCCCTGCACGGGGCTCCAATATGAGACACCCTGCGACCACCAGAGCCATCCCATCCCGGGAAAAGGGTCCGTGGTGCTTTAAGGAAAGCCGCTGGGTCCTGCAGAGCCAGCATTAAAAACTATCATTAGGAGCCATTGTATTTAAATTAGAGATAATCTCGCGCACAATGCGGGGAGAGGACACTGGGTGGGACCGGGGAGAAAGCTGCAATTTCCCTGCCATTGTCACTCGGCGGGCCCTGATTGCCAGGAGCTGCTGTAAATCCCAGTGATTTGCGGAGCCAGGCTGTAATTTGCGCCACGTGCAGGAGCTGAGTGTCACCAGCATCCCTGTCACCAGCGCCAGCGGGGCTGTGCCGGGCTGTCAGCTGGACGGGGACAGGGACGAGGACAGGGACAGGGATGGCCTCATCCTGCTGCTCCAGGGTCCTGAGGGTTCTGAGTTTTGGGTTGGGAAYCGGCTCTGTGTGTGATGCGTGTCCTCCTGCCTTCCCTAGGACCGAGTCGGTGGCGGAGAAGATGCTGACGAACTGGTTTGCCTTCCTGCTCCACAAATTCCTCAAGGTAAGGAGAGATGGAGCGGGGACCCCGCTGCTGCTTGGCTGTCTGTCCCTCCAGCCATCCCCGAGGTKGATCTGGGGGTGAAACTCTCCCATCAGACTCCAAAAGACGGAGTAGCAAGAAGGAGAGGCGGAAATTGGCTTGGAGTTGCCTCCCTCAACCCTCAGGTCTCCCGGAGTAATTCCCATGTGAAGGAGTTTCTGTTGCACCTCTTCAGTCCTTAAGGGAAATTCTCACTTACATCTTCATGCCTTGACTTTCATAGTTCTTAACTTAATTTGTGGGTTTGGAAGCCCCACTGAGTTTGCTCCGTGGGAGTGAACAGTGAGATCGAGATATCAAATTCCACTTTTTACATCCACATCGATTCARGAGGGATTTACCCTGCCAGAGGCAACAGAGCCGTGGAGCAGGGGAGCCCCTGGGTTTGCCTGTCCCCTCCAGGAGCTGCTGGGGGCCAGCCCTGGGTCACACGTGCTGAGGATCGAGTCAGCGGGACTGGGATGTGCTGGGAGGAGTCGTGYGCGGGCTGGGAGCCCCAGAGGAGAGACCTGTGTCAGTTTGGTCACCTCTGTGTCCGTTCTGGTGTCCTTGTCCCGTGCAGGAATGTGCTGGAGAGCCCCTGTTCATGCTGTACTGTGCCATCAAGCAGCAGATGGAGAAGGGTCCCATCGATGCCATCACGGGGGAGGCTCGGTACTCCCTGAGCGAGGACAAACTCATCCGGCAGCAGATCGAGTACAAGACCCTGGTGAGTGACGCTGCGGGGCTGCCGGGGAGCCTCTGCTGCCCTTCAGCTCTGCTGGCCTTAGGCCAGTGACCGGGACACTGCCACRGGCTGTGAGCGTTGCCTGGGCAGTCAGGACCCGTGTCCCAGCGGGGGTGTCCCTGATTTGCAGGTTTGGAAAGGCAGGCCTGAGGGGAATGTTTTATCTCCCTSTGCGCTGGGCATTGCCCTCCCTGTGTGGAATGAAAATGGACATCCAGGACTCCCCTCTCAGCGATAATTAAATAAATAGATGTTAGAGGCAACAGCAATGATGCAGTTAGGGCTGCAGTGCAGTTTTTTTTATGGGAAAAGGTTGTTGTGAYGTGTGGTTACACTTCTCCTTTAGAGCATGGTGTGGTTCTTCTCTTGCAGATCCTAAACTGTGTGAACCCAGACAATGAGAACAGCCCAGAGATCCCYGTGAAGGTGCTGAACTGTGACACCATCACCCAGGTCAAGGAGAAGATCCTGGATGCCGTGTACAAAAACGTCCCCTATTCCCAAAGACCGAGAGCTGTTGACATGGATTTGGGTAGGAGCTTCCCTGCCTGACAGGAGGGGRTCGACCAGAGGGGCTGGGGGGTGATTCCTGGTGGGATTTGCAGAGCTTGGCCCCCTCTGACCGTGGCTTGTGCCTGGTTTCCCCTCCCCCAGAGTGGCGGCAGGGCCGGATCGCCCGGGTGGTGCTGCAGGATGAAGACATCACCACCAAGATCGAGGGGGACTGGAAGCGCCTGAACACCCTGGTGCACTACCAGGTGAGAGAGCAGCCCCCGCTGACAGCTCCCACAAAGCTGCCAGCAGGAAGAGAAGGGAAGCAGGAAGTCAATTCCCAAGTGTCTCGCCTACCCAGACAGGCAGGGGGGTCACGTTGGTGTGATAAAGCAGAAGGGTTCAATGTGCTTCAGCATTAGGTGGGAAAGCAGCCTTGACATGGAGCTCAGAGGAAGCAGCAGAGTTGAAAATTGGCTAAATTGAACCTGCCAGCCGTGGGAGAGAGGCAGAGGGAGCAGCGGAGGGGCTGAGCTGGCACTGCTGGGGATGAGGGGCCTGGGGAGGGGWGGCACGGGGGGCTCAGGTCTTTGTCTGGGGGTCTGAGAGAGCAGGAGTGCAGCAGGGGGATCAGAAGGGCATAGAGAGTGAAGCCAGGCAGTGAAGATGCTCACATGGGGTGGGTGAAGTGGCCTAAGAAATTATTGCCATCTTTAGCTTCTGGATAGGGCAGCGTCTGCTGGGAAGGGCTCCTTGCAGTGTGAAAGGTGGGAAGAGAGGAAAACAGGGGGCTGAGGAAGGTTTGGTTCCAGGAAATCAAAGTAAAAGATGGGAAGAGAGGTAAAGGGRGGGCTGAGGAAGGTTTGGTTCCAGGGAATCAGAGGCTCTCACTCCAAGCCTGTCTGCAGCAGAGGATAACTGCATTAATTGGGACCCGTAACCTACTCCTGTCCATCACTGCCTCCCCAGAAGTGTTTAGTATTTAATCTGGCATCTTTCCCTGTTTATCCAGCGTCTCCAGTCCATCAGGCTGCCTCACGCTGGGGGAGTTGAATGGGAGCCAGTATTGACAGGAGCCCTGCAATCAGGGAGCGAGGCAGGAGAGCGGCATCAATATGCACAGCGCACGTTAAACAGCCCCTCCAGGGTCAACTTGCCCAAGCAGCCCCCAGGATTTAAACACAGATCACCGTAAAATGTCGTAGGAGTTGCGCAGATTGAATTCCATTGTTCCTAAAACCTGTTTTACCTGACGGTTGCAGGGGATTAACCAACACGCAGGGAAGCAGCGAGACTTTATTATGCCTTGATCTTTAAAAGTCGTCGTGAGGAAGTCACCGGTGGAGGCTGGGCTCGTGTGATGTGTGCTGGCTGCTGGGGGAGGGAGCACTTTCCTTTCGGTGCCTGTGGGAAAAGCAGAGCCAAAAGCCTGCCCCGAACATAAACAAAATCCTCGCAGCACTCGAGATGCTGCAGCTCTCGCTGCCATTTGAATGTCAGGTTTGCTCGGGAAGAAAGGAGAAGTTGGCTGCCAAACACCCAAGCAGGTGCTCACACGTGTCCTCCTGCTCTGGGCCCAGCTCTGCACAGCCCAGCTGAGCTGGCTCAGGCATTAAGAAGAAGCCAAATTCTTTGCACTGCAGCAGAAATCTTGTCAAGGCCAGGCTTTTGCCAAGAACTAACAGCAATATAGATAGATAGATAYACYTTTTTTTTTTTTTTTTGGTTATTCCTACCAGTTGGGAGTTTTTTTCTGTTGGAGTGATCAGTGCTTTTATTGGGTATCAAAAATACAGATGCTCCAGGACTACACAGTAAAATAAATACACGGGCAAAGGCCCAGCTTAAAGAGGGTATAAAATCATCGGAGTTCCAAGTGCTCTGTCTCACCATTTAACAGGAATGTTGCACCTGAACCAGGTGTGGATCAAGCCATAAAAAGAAATGGAGATTTCCAGAGGAGTAGTGAAGGTGATTCCTGAATTTCTAGGAAGAAATGCAAGCTGCTTTGTAAAGCTCTGCCCATCTTTCATTCAGARCTGTCTTGTCTTTGTTCTGATCCGAAGGCAGAGACATCTCTGGTTTGCAGATGGTGATGGGAGGTGCACAGCCCAGGTTTCCATCCCGGAATTCCAGGTGTGTCCCTTGGAGAGCTGCTGTCACCTGGGAGGCTGCAGGAGGGGCCAGAACCCACCTGGTCCTCCCTGCCCTGCTCCTGATTCCCGGGATCTATTCCCCACACAGCCCCATTCCCGCACCTCCAGGGCTCCCAACCACCCTCCTCCTCCTCCTCACTGTGTCCTGGGGGCTCTGTAGAGGGTGGTTATTTAATTCCAAGAGTTTCCCAGCTCCACACCTGGATGCTGCATTTTCACACTGCTGCAATTGTTTTCTACATTAGAATCACAAAAATACAATAACTGATCAAACGCATTTTTCATGGGAAGCCTTCACACACAAAAACCAAATTATTACAGAGAAATATTCATCTTTCTATTATTTTTCAACCACTTTATAAAATTATAGGGAGAACCGTGCACCTCCTGCTTATTTCTTCATTTATAAAAATAGATGGATAGCTTAAATAAGTGTAATTCTTTGTTAAATTCTCTGGAGCTTTTCTACATGGCAAGGAATTGTATTACATTTGTGTCATATCCTTTTGGTTTCATGGCCATTAAACTCCGTGGGAGAGCCTTACCCCGTGTGGTTTTACTCAAGAAAAATGAAACAGTGGATTTAATATCCAATGATTTACAGTGGCTCACGCAGGGTTAACTCAGAGGCAGCAGAGCGTGAATACCTGTCAGCCCCTGCCAGTCTGGGGAGGCCAGGAGGCCAGGAAAGTGTTTGAAATGAAAAGTGAGAAGGAGAAAGGGAAGATTTGGGTGGAAAATGAGACTCGGGAGCCGAGGGTGGTGTGGGCGTGGAGCTGGAACCCCACACAAACAGCACCTTCRCCTGGGCTCCCGTCTCCCCCCCCCCAAGCCGCGTTTTGCTTGTCTTTAAGGTGTTCTGTGCAGCGTGTGTGCAGCTTGTAGAGCAATCAGAATATTTATAAAGTTGTAAAGCAGCCAGGCAGCTCCGAGGGGTCCCTGGGGTGCTGTGGGCGCGCGGCAGCGGCGCGAGGGGAAGCGAGCGCGTGCTCCATCTGATGCTCATTTGCACGCTGCTGGGCTCGAGCTGACAGCAGCCATTCCGCCCCAAATTTAGAGAGTGAGAGTGCTCTCGTGTGTGTGTGTGTGTGTGTGTGTGGAATTTTTAGTGCCTCTCTCCCGGTTAACCACAGCCCCGGTGGAAACGGAGCCGCTGCCTCCGCGGGAGCTCCCCGGGCTCGGGTTTCTCCCGGGTGAAATGGAGCTGAAGTGGCAGCTAATAACAGCCTAGGAAAATAATATCAGCACTGATCACTTCTTCCGTTGACTAAATAAATCGGATGAAGTGAGGCAGGAGCAGCAAAGGAAATAATGGAGGTGTTTGGAGTGTTTTGCTTGGAAATATCTCACGTTTGTGCTGTGAAACACAGGTAACTATTACTTCCACTATCACCAGCAATAATAATAACTTGGATTTCCATGAAACCTTTCATCTGGATGGAGCCCAGAGCCTTGAAGGCAGCACAGGTCGCTGTGTGCAGCTCACCTGGTGCTGCAGATGTTGTACAAACACCTGGAGATGCTGGGGGAGCAAAAAGCATCCGTTCGTAGGGTCAGTGCTGAGTCCTTCACAAGACCCCTGGTAAATAATACAAGATTTAGCCCCAAAAAGCAATTCCTCCAGCAGAAAGAGGCATTTCTGTTGTGCTGAGCCTCTAAAAGGTGTCTGCTGGGCCCTGGCAAGATGTGGTGGCTCTGTTCTCTGCTCCCTCGCTGTGCTGCACCACAGGTCACAAGTTCAAAATTAAAAGCCAGTCAGGCCCATTCCCTGGAAACCTGCAGATTCTTAATTAAGGGGAATAAGTTAGAAAACTTCCAGTGACTACCAGATTTATAGGGAGGATAAAATTAAACATGGCTACTAAAATCTGCTGTAACAAAACCTTGTTAGCGCTAATGTTCATTTATAGTTTGACTTCCCAGTGTTTAATTCCTTCTCTGCAGCAGTAAAGGGATAACAATTAAATACCCTGAAAGATGGCTTTATGACTTGCTCCGCTGTAAATCAAACTTTTAAAGTTCGTAAAAATTGCTAAAATAAAAAATGGTTTAATAGGAATGTTTTATGGCCCATAACGTTATTACAGCCCTTTTATTCCCTCTGCATTGTTACTTTAATTGGATCACAACAATTCTTGAGATTCTCGTTTTTATTTGGGAAAGCATAATCTTAAATCACAACGACCAAAAGCATCTTCCRCACATCTTTTGATTTATCCCTCCTTTCCTTCAGCCTCTTGCTGTAGAGCCAACCCCGCACAGGGCTCAGCCAGGCCGGGAGTGTGTCCTGGACACCTCTTCCCAGGATTTGCTGGATCAGCAGCTGGAGATCACAATGTGGGCAGTGAATCCCACTGACCTTCTCCTCCTTCGCCTCCCCAGGTGTCAGACCGCTCCGTTGTGGCTCTGGTTCCCAAGCAAACCTCCTCCTACAACATCCCTGCCTCTGCCAGCATATCTCGGACATCCATCAGCAGATATGGTAAGAAATGGGGTGGGAAATGGTGGCTCGTGGACAGATGCTGGGCACTGCCAGGGTTTAGGTGGGGAAAAAGCAGCAGATTCCCCCAAAGAACCCCCCAAAATTAACACAGATCCAAGTGCCAAACGGAAAAACCTCCCTGGCTGCTTTGGTTTGTAAAGGCTTTTCCAGCTATGAGAACAGCAAAAGGACCAGAGRAGGTGAGAGAAGGGAAAAAGTGCCAAGCACAAGGGCAGCCTCTGGGAATGTGGGTCTTGGCAAAGTYCAGGGAAAGAAAGGGCCCAGAGGGGATGGGCGATGCAGGAAAGGATCTTTGTCTGCTTTGTGTGCCAGAAAAACCTGATTCCCTCACCTCTTTCCTCTGTAAGTGCAGGATCCTGAGCTCTGAGCTAATGGGTCACAAATGGGGAAGGGCAATCTTAGCACAGAGTGCAGGGATGTGCTCACCTGGGAATTCGGGATTTGCATAATAGCAGGGCTCAGCACATTCCACAGGGTCCCTGAAGATGCTGCAGCCGGAGCAAATGAGCCTGCGAGGTGCCAGGTGTGCCTTTAGAACACTAAATCCACAATAATTGTAATAATAGACTTCCATAAAAGGCAGCAGTGGCAAAATCTCTCGTGTGCTGATCTTTCATTATCGTTCATTTTACAGAGTGTTTTACCAGCAAAAAGTCTCCTGACAAACCCACCTCCTCCTTTTGTTTATAGCTCCCACAATAATGTTGTTTTTTTCTCGAGCGAGGGTTCTGAGGAGCCAAAACCAGGGGAGTCTTGAGGTAAAAAACAGGAGAAAAGGCATTTCTTCCCTGTCAGGTGTAGCCTCGTGAGTGTCCAACACATCCCATGCTTCAGGTGGTGGAAAAACCAAGGCTGGGTCACACAACCCGAGCCCTCAGTGCTCATTGATCTCTGTCAGCTGGAAAAGCTTTTGCAAAGCACCAATGCGAGCGATCATTGCTCATGTTAAGATTAATATTTCTAATTGTGCCGACAGAATTTAAATTAGATACTTATTTACTTCCCCTGTTATAGATCAGTTCAGAGATATGTTTAAAAATAGAATTACTGGATGCTTCCTGAGCTGTCCCCCTGTCTGTCTCCTTAATTATATCAGTTGGAGCACTCATTTATCTAAGCCTTAATCAGGGATGAAAATCCAGCTACTTTGGTAATGACTTGAGTATTTCCCTCAGCTGATTTACGATCGATCCCCGCGCTCTTGACGAGGAGGGTGAGCAGTGAATTGGAGGCTAAACTTGAGAAAATGCACGAAATTCCCAGAGAACAAAGAAATGTAGCGAGAGGAAAAATCCAACAAGGCACAGTTGGGCTCCTCAGCCTCACGTCTCATCCTGGAGACGCCGGGGAGGGGACCCAGGGAGGGACATTCTTTGGGAAGTTAAATATATAAATAAATACATGTCACATCCCTCCATGGTTTCTGAGCAATTAAGGGAAAGTTGTCTGCTGCCCTTTGAGCTCCCCTTTCCCTGCAGGGACAGCAGGGACAGCAGGAGGCTGGAGCCGCTGAGCCCATGGCCAGCACGGCCGCGGTGCAGGACTGGCCCCAGGCTCTGCTGCTGATGCTCGGCTCGAGTCCTCCTGGCTCTCCTGAAAGCCTCGAGGACAAGCTCAGCAGTTTGTCCTGCCCTTTGTGCTGCTTGTGCTGGGCAGCTTCTCATTATTTCCAGAATCCTGGTACCAGGGCTCTGCTGCTGCAGGAGTTGGTGCCCTGGGTTAATGTGTGGGAGCTGTAACTCATGGAGGGTTTTTGTGTGGATCAGGAAAGGATGTGAATGGAGCAGGGAAGTCCACAGAGAATGAAAAAGAAACAGCTCAGTTCTGAGGGATTTTGTTCAGTGGAGACCAACACAGATCTTTGGCAAATGCCAAATTTTGCTGGTGCCTGGGTGGTTTTACATTTCATTACCCCATAAAAAACCCAGTGCACGTGGTTTGGGCATTATCAAACGTGCAGAGGGCACTGAGGGAAACACAAAAGGGTTTTGCTTTGAGGGTGACCAACCTCTCTCCCGTGGCTCAGACTCCACGTTCCGCTACACCGGGAGCCCCGACAGCCTCCGCTCCCGCGCCCCCATGATCACCCCCGACCTGGAGAGCGGCGTCAAGGTCTGGCACCTGGTCAAGAACCACGACCACGGAGACCAGAAGGAGGGAGACCGGGGCAGCAAGATGGTGTCTGAGATCTACCTGACCAGGCTGTTGGCCACAAAGGTAACTGAGCTGAATCCACACAGGGAGGTTCGTCAAGGGGTCCTGTGCAGCSCCTCATGATGCTCAGCTCCCAGGCTGGCTGTCCCTGTGGGTTTTCCTGGGATTGGGGGGGTCCTGGAGCAGCAACAGAACCACAGCCCAGATTTCCTCGCACTCCAGCGATTGCTGGAATTCTCCGTTTTTCTGCACAGCATTAAAACACGAAGAGCTGGCGAATGCAGCAGTGCGTGTAAATATTTACCCATTTCCTTGACCAGACAGAGTTTTCCTGCCTTTCCCCACATGATCATCAGTGTGGATAACACAGCTGTGCTTTGGAAAGCAAAACAAAATTGTTTCAGGTTAGAAATARCGAGTAAATCAGTGAGTAGCTGCAGGCTGGAGCTTTCCCCGGGGATCCTCCAGCAAACGTTCGGAAAGACCCCGACCTTATTCCGCTGCGGCTCTTTGCGGGGCTGGTGACATCTGGCGTCCCCTCCTGCCACCTCTGCCCGGCCAGGCGTGTGCCCGTGCCCCTCCTCACGCCCTGGGTTGCTGCTCCCCCACAGGGCACGCTGCAGAAGTTCGTGGATGACCTGTTCGAGACGCTGTTCAGCACCGTGCACCGCGGCAGCGCCCTGCCCCTCGCCATCAAGTACATGTTCGACTTCCTGGACGAGCAGGCGGACAAGCACGGCATCCACGACACCGACGTCAGGCACACCTGGAAGAGCAACTGGTAAGGGGGCGTGGGGGAGGTAGATCTGAGCGCTCAGGGAAAAAACGGAGGTGGGGAATGGCTTTGGGAACAGCCAAGCCCCGAAGCGTGAGATGGACACGGAGCTGTGCTGCCCCTTGGATGTGGCTGTGGGGCTTGATCCTGGTTTGTGCTGCCAGTGTGGTGTTCATAGAATCATAAAATCATAAAATATCCTGCTTTGGAAGGGAAGGGTGATAGCCTGGCTTTATCTGAGTCCTCTGCCCAGGTGGGAGCTGGACACTGGCCCAATTTACACATGTGCACTTTGGAAAGAGTGGGAAGCAGGGCTCCAGTGCCTGCCCTATGCTGCCTGCACGACCCTGCTGTGCCACAAATGCCAGCACTGGCTGGGAGGGGAGAGCTCAGCCAGTGGCTGCACCTTTCCCATCACTTCAGGGAGCACTTGGAGCATCTGGGCATCAGCAGGAGGYGACACAGGGAGAAGGAGTCAGCTCTGTGTGCCATAGGCATGGGCTGCAGCCAGGTTCAGCCTTCTCGAAACAGCAGGAGCTCTCAAATCTCTGCCTCTGCTGTTATTTTGGGATTAAAACCTCCATAGGTCAGAAATTTACCTCTGCAAGAAAGGAAAAAAAGCACAACAAATGGTTGCTCCTTAAAGACTTTGTATTTTCCCCGGAGTCCTTCGTGGTTTAAAAGGTCTCTAATCATCATGGCTGCAAAAGCTGGTTCCCTGCTAAGGCTGTGGGAAGCTCAAAACAATTCATTGAAAGCTTTAGAAGAACAAATTATTGCAATAAAAACTGTAGAATCACAAGAAATTATGAGGAAAAAAAAAGCAGTGACCATCAAAGGTTGGTCTGCCCGAGCCATCAGACCCCACACGGCCTGGACCTTCCTTCTCCCTGGCACACAGGGGCCTGCAGCATCCCCAGAAAGGGAATTTTGGTGGGGACACGGGAGAAGGCTTATGCCACTGGAGTGGGTCAAAGCAAATGGAGGCTGGGAAGAGAGAGCTGGGGTTGCTGGGCTGGGGCTGAGCTGCTCTCCTGCAGCACTGCAAGAGTTAAGGCTGCAGCCTTCAGCAAGCTGGAGAGACAGAGAGAGCTGCGACTTGAAAGGTAATAGAAAGCAGCAGCTGCTTTTTTGATCCTGCTATACAGCCGAAGAAAAAAAGGAATAATAATTCCCTTTTGATTGCAAAGGCCCCGGGATTTGGGGACAAAGCCTGTGATTCCTGCTGCTGGCTCGCGGGTGACGGAGCGGGAGCGGCTGGGCAGCGGCTGATTGGCACCGGGGCTGCCCCCGCCTCACCCTCACCACAGCCACAGCTCTGAGCAGCTCCTCTTCATGGGCTGCTCCTGGACATGCCCCCCCAGTGCCCCCCAACACTGCCCAGCTCTGCCCTCCTGCCCCTCAGCTCCTCCACAGCCCCGTGTGGGATCAGAACCCGGAGCGGCTCCGGGCATGGCAGGATCCACCACCAGCAATGTGGGCAGTACTGGGCTAACTGGTGCTGGGTGGACTTGGCCCAGCTCCTCTTTAAATTCTTCTCTTACTCTTCCCACCCCTCGTGTTCTGCCTGGGAGCGCCATCCGCAGCGAGTGCCCTTTCCTTGCCTTTGTCTTCACATTTCATTTTGTTTCTTGCTTTGCCGCCAGCCTCCCCCTCCGCTTCTGGGTGAACGTAATCAAAAACCCGCAGTTCGTGTTCGACATCCACAAGGGCAGCATCACGGACGCCTGCCTCTCCGTGGTGGCCCAGACCTTCATGGATTCCTGCTCCACCTCGGAGCACCGCCTGGGCAAGGACTCCCCCTCCAACAAGCTGCTGTACGCCAAGGACATCCCCAGCTACAAGAGCTGGGTGGAGAGGTGAGGGAGGCGCGTGGAAGTGTGGGTGCAGGGTGCTCCGGTCCTGCCTGACATCCTATGGAGCTCAGAACAGAATATCCTGAGCTGGAAGGGAAGTAAAAGGACCATTGATGATGCTGCAGGGTGGTTCTCAGCCCCAYTGAGCATCGCTGCTCTTGTTCTCAGGTTGTTACAGCCCAGGAGCCTGTTTTGCGACGTGTAAACACAAAGCAAAAGGATGTTCTTTTCCCTGCAGAGCTTAGCTTAAATCCCAAGGGGAAGTAGGACATTTTGAGCATTCATGTTTCTCATTTTTCCCTTGACCCCTCGTTGCTGCAGGTATTACGCGGACATCGCCAAGCTCCCGGCCATCAGCGACCAGGACATGAACGCCTACCTCGCCGAGCAGTCGCGCCTGCACGCCGTGGAGTTCAACATGCTGAGCGCGCTCAACGAGATCTACTCCTACGTCAGCAAGTACAGCGAGGAGGTGGGTGTGGGCAGGGGTGGCCCCTGGGTGATGGTGTTCCCTGGGGCCATGGTGTCCCCTGGGCCATGGTGTCCCTTGGGTGGTGGTGTCTCCTGGGGCCGTGGTGTTTCCTGAGGCCATGGTGTCCCCTAGGCAGTGGTGTCCCCTGGGGCGATATGGCCCCATAGGACACCACATGGGAGAGAAGATGCAGTGCTGGGTTCCGTAGGGACCCCTCTGCTGCCTCCCAGAGCTCCTTCCCCCTCCCTTCCCTGGTTGCAGCACGGCCGTAGCTGGCGCTGCTGCTGCCCCGCTGTTCTCTTCACRCACAGAGAGGTTTGGGTTTGGCTGCACTTGTAGCATCCCTCCCAGGAGGACTGAGAGCTAAAATATTGTGGGAGCACCTGGATTCCTCAGCCTTGGCACGAACCCAGCCCAGYCCACTCCTTGACGCGGTGGAAAATATTCCTGACCCAGTGAAGCTCCCCAGAAACCKCAGTGTCCTTTGGGAACAGTGTGGTCCAAATCCCGCGCTGCAAAGACTCCCTGGCAGCGTGAGCGCCTTTAATGAACGCATCACTTGAAACCAAGTTCTCGCCATCTGTTCCCCCCCTTCATTTCCCTGCAAGATGAACCTATTTTGTAATTATGTCCRTGAAACGGAAGGGTTTTGTCATTGAACTGCGTGTAGCCATTTGTGATACAACGCCACRGCTATTTTCTCATTAGGGATTAAAAATCTCATCACTTCTGTGCTAAACAAGATGAGAAACGTGGAGTCCAAGGCAGCAGGGTGGGAATGGTTTCGTTGGGTGGGTATCGAGGGGTCCAGCAAACCAATGCCAGCCAAGCGCTCGTGGCACTGCTTTGCCATTTATTGAATTTTCACACCTCCCCATTTCRAGCTGCTCACATCTCGCTGCCCACCCACCTCTCCCACCCCTCTCTCACWCTGATTTCTCTCTCTGTTTCCTTTTTTCCCCTTTTTCTGTTTGCTCCCCAGCTCATCGGGGCTCTGGAGCAGGACGAGCAGGCTCGAAGGCAGCGCTTGGCTTACAAAGTAGAGCAACTCATCGGGGCCATGTCCTTCGAGAGCTGAAGAAAGGTCACGGGCAGCAAAGGGCAGAGGATCGCACGGACTCGYGGGAATTTAGAGGGAGAACAAGCAAGGAAGGCACTGGACACACACCCCAAGGCTCTTCTGGAGGGAGCAGAGCCTGGCCCAAGGACTGACTGCGTTCAAAAATCATACAGGATCCAGTTTGGAAAGGCAGGAAGAGAAGATGAAACATCTCAATCAAAGTCCGAGCAAGGTGGATCACTTTTTCGAGCGTACACGGAAGGAAGAAACCTGGAAAAGTCTGGATGTCTCCACGACTGCTGCTTTGCATGAAAATTGTTTAATGTATATTAGAAAATTAAACTTTATTTAAAGGGTTGGTTTTTTTTAAAAAAAAAAAAAGGAAGAAAAAGGAAAAAAAAAAGGAAGAAAAAGGAAAAAAAAAAAAGAAATAGAGCAAAAACCACAGAGGCCATAGAGATAATCCTGGCAAGGAGGATCAGCTCTGAATCCTGTCCCCGAGCGCCGTCCGAGGACACGGCTCAGGCATTCTGCAAATGGACTCTCATGCCAATTGGAACATCTGGAAAGCCAACATTGTCTTCTTTTTGGGATCTTACAACAGATACGAGCACAAGTTTGCACCACACCTTTCTACACCAGTGAAATAGCAGTTTAGCCCGAGAGTAGTCCAGTGGCTGAGTAACTCACAGGCACTAGAAGGAACTTTACCCAAATTGCAAACCCATCAGATCATCCGACCTGTCCTGAAATCCAGCTTTATCCATGTATTTATATAGTGTCAATATATCTATTTTTTTTAAATCCCATTTACTGTTGAGTGAGGAAAGATCTGAATTTCGTTGCTTTTCCCTTTTCCACCCGCATTCCACCTAGCTGGCTGCCAGTGATCCAGCAGTGATGGGCTCAGTGTCCGGCATGGCCACAGTGATCCAGCAGTGTCCAGCACGGCCAAGGTGATCCAGCAGTGTCCAGCAGTGTCCAACATGGCCACGGTGATACAGCAATGTCCAGCAGTGTCCAGCGTGGCCACGGTGATCCAGCAGTGTCTGGCATGGCCGTGGTGATCCAGCAGTGATCCAGCAGTGATCCAGCAGTGATCCAGCAGTGATCCAGCAGTGATCCATTCATTGTCCATTGCTGGTTCCTGCAGGTCCCACCTGAGCCAAGGCAGGGCTGGGCTGAGGCCTCCAGGGTTGGTTGCGGGGGGTTCCAGCAGCCACCTCCGATTTCTCACAGCAGCACCCCCCAAACCCCGATGTTTACGGTGCCAATCCTTGAACAGCCTGGATGCTGAGGGAGGGAATATTTGTTGCTTTTCTGCTGGACGTGCCGAGTCCATTGGCACAGGCTCCTTTGGGGCCTCTCTGCCAGCATTCGCCGCCTCACCGAGGACCAGGACTTGCAATCCCTCTGGGAAAGGGAGAGAAATCTCAGCTCCAGGCACAGGCAAACCTGAACCAGCACCCCCAGCTCTGCTGTCGTGTCTCTGTGTCGGCGTCTCGTTGTTCTCCCCAGTTCCTTGCTGGCCCCCACGGCACACGTCCTGGTGGCCAGTGACAGGCCAATGTTTGTGAGTGTTATTTCTTTCAAAGACACCAAAGCTTATGTGTGTCCCTTTGTAGAGTGCCAGGAGGGGAAGGAATGTTGTAAATATTTCTCTCTGTAGTAAATATTGATATGTGTGCAGGCTGCAGTGGGGAGGGCAGGGAGGTGAGGTCTGATGGAAATACAAGTGTTGGCTGCACGAGCTTGGCTATGGCAGCAAAATAATTCCTGGTGTCTGCCTGGGCAGCGCCACGCCAGGCTGGGACCTTGGTTTGCAGCCAGTGTGTGTTGAAGGAAAATCCATTTTCATATCCATCCCCCTCCTCTGCCACTCCTGCCTGGAGGAGCCCAGGAGGGCTCCCAGAGAGCTGCTRGCCCCTGCAGTCCAGCACCAGGGGAGGGGAGAAGCATGTAGAGAAATACTCAGGAAACTTGGTTTAATTACCATTCAGTAAAAGCCATGCCAAGTCCACTTTCTTTTGGTAATCCACTTCTGTGAGTTTCTCTGAAAAGCAGAAAATACCGATGATAATAATCAACCTTGTGCAATAAGTTCTTGACATTTACAACAGCCTGAGCACTGGATTTACTGAGACAGGGGAGAGTGGCAGAAACAGAGACTGAGAGGCAGAGCAGGGTTTGTACTGCCCATTATCAGAGTTCCCTCCCCAGGGATCCTGCTCCTGCACAGTGAATCTCATTTCAAAGGCAGAAAATGTGCAAATGTCTGGGTTGTCCTATTAAAAATCAGGCATTGCAGAGCCCAGCTCCAGGAATGTCCTTGGAACAGTCCCCAGCCTGGCCTGCTCTTTGCTGCAGGTACCACAGGAGATGGCAGAGGGTCAGGCTTTGAAATCCTGGAAGTTTTTGCTGGTTCTGTTCCTGCTGTTCCCAGCGATCCATCACGCAGCTTAGGTGAGAGATTGCCAGATCTATTCTAGCTGTGATTATTGGTTTGGGTTCACCAAATTCTCATGGTACTCTGAAACCCAAAGACAGCGCTCCAAAAAGTTCCCGAAGGGTTTCCAAACACTTCTGAATATCAGTGTGGAGAGTTATCTTTGCAAATATGAGCACAGCCCAAAGCAAAGGCCTGACTGTGCATCACCTGGGCCTGGGGACTGTCCCTGCCCGACAGCCCTCATGCTGCTCTTCTCTGCTTCCCTTTGAGAGGCTTTTGTGTAGCCCTTTTAATCCTGCTTTCCTCCTCCTGCTCTCCACCCTCTGGCCAGGAGCAGCCCCCAGGCCAAGGTTTGGTCATTCCCCACTCCCCTGTATTTTCTCAGCAGAAGTGGAGGTCCCCAGCCATCCCCTGGATCCTCTGGGAGAGCATTAAGGAGAGAAGGGGACAGTGGAGTTGATCTTCAGTGCTGTGGGAAGRTTTGAGAAAGGGGAGAGCAGCAGGAACACTTTGCAAACCAATAAGCTCTTACACTTTTGACTGAATTCCGAAGGAAGCAGCACAAACACCTCTTCCACTACCTGGAAAAGCTTTAGGAGGATGGCAGAGGGAACAGCACAGTCCTGGCTGGAAGGGTGGCCTAGAGATACATTGCCAAGGATCTGCTCATGAAGGTTGACATTAATTATGGATCTTTACAGGCAATTATATGGAATGAAGCAACATATCCCCCTGGGGCAAAGCACTTGTAATCCATTGCCCTGTTTGCATCCGACATTTCCATTCCTCCTTTGGGAAGAGGAAGCTTCAGATCTCAAAATGGCATTTTCTTTGCACTCGCAGCAAGCTGGACTCGAGGTTTGGTCAGGAGGGGGCACTTGCCTTAGATGAAATGATCTCACATCCCTCTCATTGCCCCCTCCCTCCTGCGAGGCCGGGTGGTGTTTGGAGTCTCCAGCTCTCTCCGTTTCAGGTATTTCGACATCAAAGTGGGAGACGTCACTTTCCGGGATCTCTCTGCCTGGTGTCACCGCTTGAATAATTCCGTTTAATCTTCTGCTCATGAGCTATCAAAGCACCCACTCCGAGGGGGAGCGAGGTGCTAATCAAACGCTTCTCCACCCCGAAAGCCTTTATTAGACCCCCACACAGCGGAGCCACGGTGGAGCTTGCAGGCGACGCTGTCCCCGCGTGGGCCCCGCCATGGAGCGGCAGCCACCACAGCTCGAAGCGTGTGGACAGCAAGCGCTCCACGCTTTGCCATAAAGGACAGATTTAAAGGGAGGCAGGAGAGAGCAGCACAGCCAAAGCGCTGGAAACCCTGTGAATCCAGCATGGATATCCCCAGAAACCCTGTGAATCCAGCATGGATATCTCCGGAAACCCTGGATATCCAGCCTGCAGCTGGTGAGGACCCACCGTGGGGACCGGCGCTGAGGAACAAAGCTGCTGCCACGGCCTCGCTGCTGTGGGCAGCATCCCAGCAGCATTCCCGGTGTGGGATTTCAGGTTTATCCCTGGAGGATGGCCGTGGGCTGGGTGCTGTGTCACGCTGGGGAYGGCGAGCGCGGCCGCTCCACGCGGTGCCGGCAGAGACCTTCATCACAGCAGTGCCTTCCACACTCTGTCTTAAAATCCTGGTGGCCCATCCCCACCCAAGTGTTCTCTCCTGCCTTCCACTGGACTCCACAAACACGTCACAATGTAGGAAACAATTTGAGCGGGCACGTGGAGGGCAAAAGCAAGAGGGCTYGAGGCTCTGGGGTCGCATCCTGCACGCTGCTGGCTCCAAGCACCTTGTGGGCATCGTTTAAATCTCCGTGGAAAGGGTCAGAGCACTCCCCTCCTCCGCTGGGCACAGCCTCCAAACAAGGTCTCGTTCCCAGAAGTCCCAAAGAGCCGGCAGGGATGAGGAAGGCCAACCTGGCCAGGTTGGCAAAGGGCAGAGCAGCTCCCGGCACGGTCCCTGTGCCGCTCCTGTGCCTCGGGCCCGTTCCCTGGCAGCAGCCCAGCCACGTTCCCCTGTCACTGCCTGCTCTCCATCCAGTTTCCTGCGCTGTCAGAGCTCGCCTGTCACAGGGACTCAGCTCCCCAAACTAAACGAAGCTAAAATAGACTGACTYGAATGAGCTGGGCCATCAGGGAGAGCTCACGTGTGGCTGTGCCCTGGAGAGAAGAAAAAATGTTCGGAGGAGGGTAAATAACTGACATCAAAGATGCATTAAAATGCCACAGAGCTTCAGCCATCCTATCTCAGAACCACATTTGTACCATGAATTACAAACCARTGGTGCAGGGAGCTGTGACATCGTGCAGAGTTGTGTGTGAGGAACAGCTCGGAGCACAGTCCCATCCTCTGCGAGCATCTGTGCTGAAAACACCCAGCCTGGACCCAAAACTGAGACCAGTGGGTCAGAGGCTGAGGGCAAAGCACTGGTGACAGCTCTGAGGCCACTGCCTGGACAGGATGGTTTGGTTTTATTAATGAGACATTCAGTGGGGAAATAATGGGAGTGAGAGGTGCCCGTGTGCGCTGCAAAGGCGCCGTCGGTATCCGCTGAGCTGAGCACCCTGAATGTGCCATTTCAGCACGGCTTGGTCGGTTTAGTTTTGCAAGGGAAGAGGATGGGAGCCTTTGGACCAATTCTGGCCTCCTGGAAGGCTTTGTGCAAAACCCCTTCCCCCTGAAAACCCCCAGATTCAGGTGGTGCTCCCGTTCTGGGCACGACACGGAGCAGCGGCCGGAGCCCCAGCTGAGGGTGGTACCCGGTGCCTTCCTGGCTCCTAGAAGAAAACTGGGGGTCTGTGGTGCGTGCCCTGCACCCCGGGGTGCTCTGCTGGGTGCTGGGGTGGGAGATGGGCAGGTGGAAGGCTGGGGCAGTGTGGGATGGCAGAGCCCGACTGCTCCTTGCTGGAAAAGCCACTCCAGTCCCAGCCGGGGGTCTGTGCCCACGTTGCTGCGGTGGCACCCGGGGGTGCTGTGGCCGTGCCACGAGCATGGCAGTGTCTGTGTGCTTGTCCTTTCAGATCCCCGTTTGTCCCCCTGTTGCCCATTCCTCTCCTTCCTTTGTAAAAGTGGAATATAATCCTGAAAAAACAGACCTTCCTGCAGCGCTGAGGAACGCGCTCCAACGACCCGCAGGGTCCATCCGATTGCACGGACAATATCCCGAATATCCCGAACTCCCGGGCCCTCCCGAGGCTGCCAAATCAACCATGAGATCTCCTGTATGGCCTTTCCTTTGGGATTTTTAATACCTCTCTTTCGAATAAGCTTGGAAGTTTATGCAACAGCTCTTCCATGCCGTGTTCCCATCCCACGGACCGGGCAGCACGAAGGCRCAGGAGGAGCCGTCGGGAGGGAAAGGAGCTGATTTTGCCACGTTGTTTCACGGCTTCAGAAGATAATGCAGTAAAATGTCCTTCTCCCACTGATGAGCTTGGTGTTCACGGCACCCTGGGGGCCATTAGGAGGAGCAGCAGCGAGGGGAAGGGAATGTACAGGTACTAAAACTTCTGGAGCCCYCCAAAACGTCACAGAATGTAGAGGTATCAGCCATGGAACGGATTCTGATTTCTTCTGCCCCCTCTCCTTGAAACCAACACCCAGCAGTTTTAGGGGATTTGTGTATTGGCAGGAACAAGGAATTGATTTGTATCTGTGCCCATTCCACCGTGTCGTTCTCTGGCTCCTCCCCTCCCCGTTATACTTGACACACTGGAGTTCTGTATTATATTTTTTTTTAAGATGATTGTCTGTTTTTTGTTGTTTTTACAAGTGTTGTGGAAAAAAAAAAATGTAAGAAAGTTTAAGTATTTAAAAATGTTCCAAGGAAATAAAAGGGGGTTTTGTTATTATTCTAATATATTATTGTGTACCTATTGTAAATATGAAACACTCCTATTTTGCAAGCCAAGGACTCACTTTGTACTGTTGTTATATATAAATAAAGTTTACTGGTTAAAAAAGCCCTCCTGAGTGGTTCCTTATTTTCCAACACACAATGTGTGGCATTTATTGTGTGAGGAATATTTATTTACTGAATTCCAGCAGCAAGAAATGGGTGAGTGGAAATCCCAGAATGGTTTGGGTTGGAAGGGACCTTAAAGCTCATCCCATTTCATCCCCTGCCATGGGCAGGGACACCTTCCACTATCCCAGGGTGCTCCAAGCCCCGTCCAACCTGGCCTTGGACACTTCCAGGGATGGGGAATCTGGAAATAACCCCTGAATAGTGAAACTGGGGGGCAGCTGGGCTGGATGGGATCCCCAATCCTTGCAGGCAGGAGCAGCCCACAGGCAGCCTTAGGGACTGTGGGATACTCCAGGTCCCTCCCCTCCAGCTGGAACAGGAGCAGGCAAACATTGTTTGTAAATAAAAGACCTGGGTGAGCTCTTCATGCTTTCCCCTCCTTGAAATGCTCAGTCCTTAAGGTGAAATGCTTCTGCTTCCATCTCATGAATTCAAGCCAACGTCTCAGCCAACGCTGAGAGGCATCTGCTGAGTAGCAGGAATCAGCAAGTGACTTCTCCAGCAGCTGTCTGTCAACTTTAATGACCAATATGGTTGCAATTACAGCAATGAACTTTCTCTAACAGCCCAAAATTACTCTGGATGATGATAAGTGACAGAAAAATGGAGACCCTTAAGGAAGCATTAAAGAAGAAACGTGTGGATATGCAATGAGAGGTCTTGCTGCTTTTTCTGGAGGATCTTAAGGGTTTTTTTTTTCCCTTTCTAAATTAGGCACTAAAAAGGATAAATCTAACCCAGAAGGGGAAGGCCTRGCATGCTGTGGATCACAGCAGGGAGTTCAGTGCTGCCCCGAGATGTGGTTTTTGTAGATATCTGGCACCGAATCYACTTGTTTTAGTGTGGAGCTGATGGGTGATGGAAGCTGCTCCCGTTTGAAGCGGACGTAAATCTCTCCTGTCAGAGCAGCACTGCTCCTCAGGCAGGTCATTCCAGCTTATTTCCCTCAAATTGAGCCCAAAGCTTGACATGCACCTCAGGGGGGCAGGTTGGCCACATCCTGCTGTCTCCCCCTTGAAAGCAGAGGATTTTATCCTCAGCAGATCCATCCCGTGGGCTCTGCTGCTGGAAGCCCTGGCACCAGCCCAGTGCTGTGACCACCCCGCGTGGAGTGGATTTTTCACACGATTTGTGACTTAGGGAATAAGAGAGGAGATGGTTGTTTTTCACCTGTGCCTTGGGTTACCCTAAATTTACACCAAGAACTAGACCAAGGTTCCCAGGGCTTTCCTAAGGGCTGGGGCAGTGGGGTTTTGTGTTTTRCCTTCAGAGATGCTGATCCTGTGCTCATTTACTCGTGGCCACTGCGTTGTAGGACAGACCCTGGGGGCAGGAGAGCAGCTGCCAGGAAAACCTCGACTCCCTTTGAGAGGTTATTGACTCCTTCAGCTCAGCAAAGGAGAAAGAAATTTCAACATGAATCGACAGCATCGACCGTGGGGTCATTTGTATTCATCTGCACCTTGTTAATAGATGTAATAAGGATACTCAATTAAAAATTACATTTTATCTGGCATGCACTTCACAGGGCTTTATTGGCGCTGACAAGGTCAAGTGGTGCTTAATAAAGGTTATATAAAATGCAGATGGCTTAGATCCTTWATCATCCCCCACGTCCAGTGCGCAGGAGTGAAGAGCCCCAGACACATCGTGGAAGGCACCAGGACAGCAGGTTTGGATCTTACACGGGTAAGTTTGTGGGTCCCAGCACTGAAACAGCAATAAAATAGGCTGGAATTTCACCTTATCACCCCTTTTTGTCCGTGCCCACCCTCTGCTTCCCCTTGGCCAGCTTTCATTTCACCTTCTGAACGTGTGGCATTGTCCTGGTGTTTCATCACTGTCACTCTGTAGATTGTGGAGCAGATTTGGGCCATCCTGGTGCTGGCTTTTCCAGCCTGGTTATCAGGGCGAGCTAATGGAGGTGACACTTTCAATTATCAAATACAACCGTGGCATTAATTTTGACCTGCTTAAATTTCAGCATCTTTTCCCTTCTGTGAGTGCTTAGCTAGAGGGTGACATGGAATTGTATGAAATCAGACAGTGATCTTAAACTGGCAAGAACCGCCACAAAAACCTCCTGCTTTTTATTTATGCAGGGTCTTGTTATATTTAAGTGGCCAACTCATTTGTAATGGAAATTTAACTTTGTGTGAATGGGCACTTCACTGCTTAAAATGGAGCATGTCACTAAAAACCACGTTAAATCCCCTCYTCTCCACTCCAGACTCTTTCCAGGGGACCTTTGGGACCTACAGGGGCTATAAGAATTCTAATTTAATTAAAAATTATAAGCAATAATAATAAAATATAAAACACATTACCCCACGTGCCAGGTCAACCTGGAACCTGCAAAATACTGGTGTTGTCACAGTCTGGCAAAAAAAACCCATTAATTAATTTAGAGATCATCCTGAATAGAAATCTTGTCTCTGCTCCGGTATATTGCTAGGTTTGTGCAGGCAAATGTATATAAAATAATTTGGAAATATAATAACACAGTATAAAAGAGATSTACAGCATAATACAACATGAACGTGTCTGCATCTGTTTGTATCAAGAGTACACCCCGAGGTTCATGTTAAACTTAAAATGACAAATACTGATGCCAAAACAAAGGGTTTGGTTTTCCTCCCAAATAATACWTCTGACAATGGCAACCACTCAGGCTTTATTGTCACTTCATAATTAACTCCAGTGAAGGAATCTAATTACAAATGTTCAATGCTGCCCCAGGGCAACGTGGCTAAGAAAAGGGAAGGAGGATGGTCAGRCTTAAACAACTCAGGTAAAAATGAACTGCGTGGTAATATTTGATAATTAAGGATGTCTCTATCAGCGTGCCTGGGTATTAATGAATTGGGCTGTTCTTTTCACATTTGATTACTGGGGTTTTATGGTGCCTGCTCGCCTTTATTGCTCCTGGGAATAGGCCTGTCTGTGGGCTGAGCACCGGGAATGATGTCAGAGAGTCATGGAATGGTTTGGGATGGATGAGACCTTAAAACCCATCCAGTGCCACCCCCTGCCATGGGCAGGGACACCTTCCACTAGCCCAGGCTGCTCCAAGCCCCGTCCAGCCCGGCCTTGGACACTTCCAGGGATGGGGCAGCCACAGCTTCTCTGGGCTGTGCCAGGGTTTTGGGATATTTAATCGTATTTTGAGAGGCTCAGATGAAAGGCACTGCACAAGCACCGGGGACCAGCCCATTCCTTAGTCCCTGCTGGGCGCAGGGCTGGACACTCAGACCCCTCGTGTTTAGGTAGCTGTGGTTGGCCAGGAGCCACCAGGACATGGGCAGAGCTGCTGGAGCTGCCTCTGGACACAGACCCCTCATGTTTAGGTGGCTGTGATTGTCCAGGAGCCACCAGGATGTGGCAGGGCTGCTGGAGCTGGCTCTGGACACTCGGACCCCTCGTGCTGAGGGGGTGGTGGGTGGCCAGAGCGGCCGGGGTGACTCCAGGCCTGCCGGAGGCGGCTGTCTCCGCACGGCTGGAATTGTCATTCCGCTCCAGCCGCCGCTGCCTGCCTGGAGAGGAGAAAGCATTTTCTCCTTTGTTCGCACTCAATTAGGCTGAGCTTTGAGGAGAAGATAGAAATGCTTAAAAGTTCCCTTTTTTTTGCCGTGTTCAGCCTTCACAAAGGGAAGTGTGGGGGTGATCTCAGGGGGGGAGTCGCTCTCGCACGAGGTTTTAAGGCTTCTTTTGACGTTCATTTGATTCCTGCAGCGGGAACCTGCCATGTCTCTGAGCTCCCCACAAAGGCACTGCCTGGGGCTGTACAGGAGTTTAGAGCCTGGGTCACGGACCTCATGCATATTTGATGTGTGCTCCAACAGCATTTTAGCCTTGGACAAGGGCAGGTCAGAGCGGCAGCGCCTGTCCCGGGGGGGAAGTGGCTCAAGGCAAGTCACACGGAACAAACGCCCCAAACAAACAGATCAAGCACCAGGAACGCTCAAACTCGCTTTGGGAGGGAACTGCAAGGGTTGCTCCGTGCGTGGCCTGGCCTCTTTCCCGCGCAGGGAGAAGCAGGAGGCTGGCCTGGTGTTTCCAGAAGGMTTGTGGGCGAGGATGGCTGCGAGGCTGACGATGGTCCTGACCAGCAGCTCTGATTGTGCTAGAGGATGGAATTCACCTCGCCTGCTGCAGAAGAATAAAAGAGATCAGTGTTTCTAGAAGGTAAAGCACCCCAGCCGAGTTAAATCACCCTCTGGAGACRCTGTAATTCCCTGTGTTCGTGTGGGAGCAGGAGCTGCTGGAGCTCGGTGTGTCCTGGCAGKGCGAGGGTGTAGGAAATGCACCCGCAGTGCTCTGAGCGCTGTGCTAATCGCAGGTCTCAAACAAACACCTCATTTACACACACACACGAACGAATTGGCTGCCTCTGGACTAGGAGCTGTGGGGTGGGGAGCTCTGCGGGGCAGCCCCCAGGGTTGCACCTCTGGAACAAGGCAGAATTCCCTCCCTCCGTCCGTGGAGGAGCTGCTGGTGGGGAGCCAATGCCCCCAGCGCACGAGCTGGAGRATTAGCAGGTTGGTAATGGATATGTGTAGAGTAATAATCTGTGCAGTGATTAATATGGATGTGATTTTTGGATTAATAAGGATGCAGCAGAGCTGTCTGCTCAGGAAAGGTGTTTGCACTCTCCAGCTTGAACGCAGTGACCGTTACCTCAATGCTGTGATTAAATCCACATTTAAGACACCTCATTAAATTAGAGTGTAAGAGTGAATTCTTATAACCCACAGCAGGAAATGTGTTCAGGCCTGGTGGGTGAAGAATGCCAGAGGATCCCTGGAGCACCTCTGGGGTTGTCTCAGCCKCCAGCCCGGCCTGGCAGGTAACCCTGCACCCTGCGCTGCTCCAGGTGTTTGGCTGTCATCACCTTCACCTCATTTCTGAAGCTGCTGCCCTCCAGCATGATCCTGACTGTGGTCACACAGACACAGTCCCCTCTGCGTCACCTTCAGTGACCTCGGTTCAGCTGCAGGATGAGTCTGGAGCAGAAGAAGCCGCTGTGAACCACAGGCATGGGGCTCCCGCCACGCTCTGAAGTGCACTGAGCTTTCCCACCTCTGCTGAGCCCTGGAAGAGAGGGGTTCTCCCTTCAAAGAGGGGTTAAACGTACAGGTGGATCCCTGACCTGCCTGCAAAGCGCCGACCTAGAAGGGAAGGAGATTTTCAAGTGCTTTGTTACCTCCCCTGCAGCTCAAAGCACGGCTCACGTCCCCCTCACCTGCCTTTACCTGCTCTGGGCATGAAAGCAGCCTTTGGCAGAGGGGATTGGAGACCTGAGGCACTGCAGATCCTCTCCTTCCAGCACAGGAAAACTGCTCCAGCCCCATGGGGCCGGGAGGGGACCCTGGGAGCCGGCGCCACCCCTGCCCACGTGTGTGCCCAGGCCCTCGTGTGTGTGCCCAGCCCCGCGTGCCCCGCGCGTGTTTGTACAACAATCTCCTCGATTTTCCGCCTGGTTTGGCACATCCCAGCTGCTCCTTGCTCCCAGCTCCTGAGCACATTTGCACAAGTTCCCATTGACATTCGGGAAGACTCCTCATGTCCTCCTCGCCCTGTGCTCCGGGGATAAACCAGAGATAAACCATCGGAAACCTGCAGGTGGCCGGGACAGGGAGTGGGTGTGGGACACACGCAGGGCACACACCTCGCCCCACGGCACAGCCGGGGTTGTTGGGGCTGCCCTGTGGGGGAGGATTAGAGAGGGTTTGCTCTTCACTTATTTTTCCTTTAACTCAGTGGCTTTGCATTTACCAAGAGCGAGCCAAGGTGCTTGAGCATTAATTGATTCTCGCCGCTGAGCGAGGCTCATTAACCAGCAGCTTTGGGGTGCAAGTGGCCGCTCACAGAGGCTGTAATGAGCAGGACGAGAGCTCCCGGACCGCAACTCCTCTCCTCCAGCATCTGTTACCACAATTACAGCCCCCAAACCACGGCGGCAGCCACCGCCAGGCACACAAAGGAGCCTTATTAAAACAAACGGCTCTGGCCAACACCTCCCGCGGAGGGCACGGCGGGGATTTCTCAGGGAGAGACGCCCTGCGGTGGGTTAATCACTGATGCTCGGGGAGCCTTTCCTGCCTCCCAGCCTCGCACATCCCCACGGAAACAGGGGATGGAACAGCTCTGGCTAAATCAGCAGCAAAACCTCCGGGAGGGGGGGCTTGGCAGGGCGCTCCCCCCGGGGCTGGGGCAGTGGGTACGGTAATTAGTATCCCATAGTGATTAATACGGTACAATTTGTGCGCAGGCTGTAATTACAGGGATAATTTATGCACGCAGTAGATGATAGTAGAGCTCGCTCGCTGCTGGTCCCAGGGCTCGGCTCCGTGCCCCGGGGGGGCGACCCCGGCCGCTATTCCCGGTCCGTGCCCCCCACCCTGGGATGAGCAGGAGGAGGGCGGGGGACACCGGCCGTGGCACTGCCACCAGGGCTCTGTCAGTGCCAGGATGAGGTGCGGGAGATGCAGGAGGTGCGAGGGCTCGGGATGCTCCGGCTCCCGCCGCTCCGGCTGCCATCTGGTGGCTTCCCGSGGTTTTTTTATTTCCCGGGATGCGCAGCTCCCGCGGACACCGTGAGCTGGGGTAGGAGCGAATTGCCGGCCGGGCTTTGGAGGGATCAGCAGGATTTGCGCTGGGTGGGGAGCGACGTCAGACCTTCGTTTCGGGTTTGTATCAGGTTGCTTTATTAAAGCCCTTTCTGATCTCGTTTGGCTCAGCTTTTCCCCGCCGATGCCCTGGATGTGCCGCTGACCCCGGGCACGCAGGCACTGACGTCAGCCCTGCCTCTCCAGCTCGGAGAGGCCGGAGATGAACTCAAGGACGAGGSGCTTGGAATAACGATCTGCGATGTCCTGCCCTTCCAACCCGGCTGGGATCTCGGATCTGGATTTGTAGCAGGACAAACGGTAAACAAGACCAAAAAAAAAATCCTGATGTCTGCGTAGAGGCAGTGGGCTGCAAACGGACTGGCTTTGAAATATCTAAAGCTTGTCCTCCTAATGTYACCCTGGGGCTGGGACACGGCTCTGTGTCCTTCTGCCTCTGAGATTTAAGGTTTTTGTCTCCTTTGGAAAAGAAGGGCAAAATGAAGTGAGAAGTTATGGACTCAGTGGGATGGTTCTTACCCCAAAACCCTTTAGAGACTGTGGATCAGCCCTTGGAGCTGCCCCGATGCTCTGCATTGCAGGAGCTGGGCTGTGAGGGMCAGCAAGGGCTGAGTTTTGGGGATATGACCCCACTCCAGATGGGATAGGAACCCCTGGGAGCACGGGAATACAGCCACGACCCTACAAGGGACAGCCTCAGGCTGAATTTTGGGGATATGATCCCACTCCAGAGCGGATGGGAGCCCCTCGGAGCACAGCCACGGCCCTGCAAGGGACAGCAAGGGCTGAATTTTGGAGATATAACCCCACTCCAGAGGGGATGAGAGCCCTGGGAGCACAGCCACGACCCTGTAAGGACCAGTTGCTGCTGTGGCAGAAAGAATCCTGCGAAATGGGTGGGATAAAGAGTGTTTTAGCAACCCCATGGGTTGCTCCGAGTGTGCTCTTCTCTAGGGAGTGACAGGAGCCTCCTTCTTGAGTCTGAAACCCCTCGAATTCCCTGGAGGAAACATTCCCTATTAAAGCACAAGGATCCCACTCCCAGCTGGCTTCGTGGTGGTGTTAACAGAGGCTCCGGAAGGCACAGACATCAGAATAAATGTGACCCTCTTGAAGGCGGCAGCTGATGCAAAGGTCAAAAGAAATGACTGACGAGCAGAAAAGTACATGCTAATATTTCTCCAAGAGGAAAAAGAATTACATATAATGGGTGTAATATTCAGGGAGAGAGAGCACGTCTGGTGACTGATGCCAGCATTTTAAAAGGCACTTAAGCCTTAAATTTCCCCTTGATAAAAGTTATGTCACGTCACTCTTAAGGCTGACAATGCTTTATGGGGGAAGTGTCACGAAAACAGAGCCAAAGGGGAGAAGTGCCAGGGAAAACAGCCGGAGCAGTGGGTGGCCCCAGCTCCCTGCTCTCCCCAGTGGAAAGCTCACCTGCTCCTTGGGTGGGATCCCCCAGAAGGTGTGCTCTGCACAGCTCTGGGTGCTCAGATTGTGCCCGTGCAGGTTTTTTGTTGTCTGTTTTCCTACGAGCAAGAACCCCCCTGATTCCCCTCTCTGCTCCGGCAGCTGCGTTTGATCCTCGCCAGCAGCATCACACCCTCAGCCTGGACACGGCCAAGGGTGGGACTGCTAAATCCTGAGCTTGCCTCCTGTCCGAGCTCCCAATGTTTGTATCAGAGCTCTGTGGTGGGAAGTGAGGAAYTGGGGGTGTGGGAAATGCAGGGCTTTAGGCAGGGAAGGGCAGAGGATGCAGGGTGAGGATGGAGCACCAAGCACCAGCACCAGGGAGAAGTTCCAGCTCAGAGAGGGAGCACCAAGAAACCCTTCTGATTTATTGCTCTCTGAACTGGGCAYACAAAACCCCCCAATCAGGGTGGTAATCAAAGTGATAAACTTTATGCTTCTCTATCGCAAAAAATAATTGTTCTGCCTGAGCATCATTATCCTGACATTTCTCTGCTCCCGTGTCACTTACTGAAAATAAAGGTTCATTTCTCCCATTATAATGAGCTACAGTTTCAATAATTCACAGGGATTTTTTTTACTGGGCTTTATTTTTTAATCTTCATCACAAGGTTATAAAATTTGTGCCACTTTTYGGAGCGTTCCTGAAGTAGCAGCAGAAGGAGAAGGGAAGTGCAGATTTGCTGCAGTTCATTTAGTGGGATTTTCCCGTGCTCTTTTGGAACAACTTCTTCTTCCTTTCTTCTTTCATTATTATTATTGTTATTATTGCTGTTGTTGCTATTATTATTATTAGTAGTAGTAGTAGTATTTCAAGTAGCTACTACTGAGGGAATACTAAGACTGGGAGGACAGTATGGACCTGGCTTGGAATGGAATTTGGGCCCCAGAGACGCCATCCAGGCTGTTGGTTTAGAGACAACATTTTCTATTCCTGATTACTTTAAAGAAGTTYGTGAAGCAGTGAAATCCCTGCTAAAGAAGTGTCTTTTTTCCCCTCTSCTTCTACTGTTTCTTCCTGGGTTTGATGTATGATACCTTCATATATGCCCTGCACATACATATTTAATTTTCCATACAGAAAGTTCTGCCTGTCTTCAGGAAGAGGATGTGGAACTTTTGTGACATTAATCTGGAAGCATCATGAATTATGGTGCTATTTCTGAACGCTTCCCTCATCTATATGAAATGATTATTTGACAGAACAGCGTTCAATATTGTTGGAATAATTATTATGCTTGTTTAATACATCAATTTGAGCTGTTATCATAGATTCTTTGAAATGCTGGATAATTACATAAATAATTATGAAACAGCCTATCAATGGATTTTAGTGCAAAGCAGTGGTGCTGGTCTTTTATACACATAGGACTAAAACTTGGGAAAAGAAGGGGAATCCATGGCACTGTGCTGAATTGGTGGTTTTCCTTATATTCCCACTGTTTCTTGGCTCCTCCTTGTGCCCTCCTGGCACAACACAGCCTTAAAATCATGGGATGATCTGGTTATTTCCAGAGTTCCTGGTTATTTAACTCGTGTTAAAATGAGTTTTCTTAAGCAGAATGGTGTCTTGGATTGGGCACAAGCCAAGAATTGGCGATTCCATGGGATTCCATGACCAACAAGGCCACTCCCTGTCCCAGGCCTCATCCTCTGCTGCTGCCTGGCAGGAATGCAGCAACTCTATCGATCCTTGTTCTTCTGGAGCTTTATTAACACATTATTAATTAGCACGGGAGGCCRAGGGGAGGGTTGTTAGCGCCTTCACCTGCCATTCCCAAACTCATCACCTCGGTTTGCACCGGAAAGGGCTTTTTTCCTTCCTTTTCAGACAGAAACCAGGGCTGGGTGTGAAGAGCGGTGTGAGCAACCAGCAGGATGGAGAAGACAGGGCTCCTTAATTCGGGAATGATGGGRGAAGGATGGATGGACTCCTGTCACCTCTGCCAGCCCAAGGATGGACAGGAGAGGCTCTGCTGGGCGCTGGAGCTGCAGCCCTGGCTGCCCCAGCTCAGCCCTTCCGCGCATTTCATCGGAATAAACCAGCGGTTTGAACGAGGCTCCCCGAACATCGCGGGGAGGATTTGAGCGAAGCTCTGGGTGGGTTTTGCCTGAATTTCCCTTCCCTTTGTCTAAACTCCTGGGTGGCGAGGGGAGGCCGGAGAGACCCCAGCGGCGTGGCCCCCTCCCCGCGCCGGGGGGAGCAGCCGGCGCCGTGGGCCGAGCAGTCCATCGCGGCCCCGCGCCGCAGCCGCCGGCAGCCGCGGCGGAACGACAACAAAAGACGTGACAAATTTGTCCTTTTCTCTTTCGTAATTAACCAAAATATCTCGTTGTGTAGCAAAGCGTGGCTCCTAATTAACAGCCAGGCGAGGGGCTATTTTTAAAACCCAGACCCCTGGTAATTATATTTGCGGCAGAGAATGATATTTCAGTCAAACGCGACAGACAGTGAGCCGAGCTCCCCTGTGAGGCAATTAATATTTCACACCTGCCAAGCAAAGCAGTGGCAGGGAGGGGAGGGGATGGCATTGATGCCGCGCTGGGGGGGCCCTGCCTGCACACAGAAGACCAAAAATCCTCCACTTGGCTGTGGGTTGGCCAGGGGAGCGGCACTTGCTGTTGTTGAAACAGAGTGGTCGTCAGAGAACAGCTCTGGTGGGGAGAGGATCCACGGGAAGGCTGGGTCCCACCACAGCCTGGCTGGAATGGGGAGAGAAACAACCAGAAAGGCCCACGATCAGCCCTGCCCTTTCCAGGATAAAGTTATTTTCCTTCTCCTGGTTCCTGGGGGGCTGGAGGACGCCGCTGGCTCGGGCTCCCCAGCCCTGCTCCTCACCCAGGGCTCTGCTCCATGAGCTCCTGGCGGGTGGAGCTGCACCTCTCCTGTGAGTTGTCCCTATTAGCAYGTTCATTTTGCCTGTTATGGAGACAAAAGCGTGGATTTCCCTTCCCACTGTTTTTGCTGCTCAGGATTAATCTGCCCATTAATGGATAATCTGTCAGCGTTTGGATGCGCTGGAAGTTGGGAGGGGATTCACGGGCGTGTGATGCCATCTGCTTTATTAGAGGGGCTTGGAAACCTGGCRTGCAATTTGTTCTGCAGGATTTGACGGCGGATTATTCTCCAGATTCCAAAATAATTAAGGGAATCAAAACCCAGAAAGGACGACGACAAGGAGGCAGCAGAGGGAGGGGAGGCGGCTCTCGACCTGTCCTCTGGGTAGGACGGACTGACACGCCCTGGCTGTGGAGGTTTTCTGTCCTTTGTTCCTGTGCTTGGCAAGAAAATTCCACAAGCAGTGGCTGGGGGACCTCGGAGCCAGCAGGGCTGATCCTGGAGGACAGCAGATCCACGATTATCTCTTATTCCTCRGTAATTTCAAAGGTTTTGTGTTTAACGAAGGAGCTGGTGAGGGAAGGTGGCTATGTGGCCCAGAGTTTGCTCTCAAACACACTGTGGAAGGTGCCCCGGGCACTRCAGCTCTGGAAATTTCCCTTCCAAATTATGGAGGAATCTGGCTCAGGCAGGAGACTCTATTGACCTCCTGCCACCGCCCTAATGAGAAAAGATGATGGTAAAACTCCAGGGGGAGCAAAAGCAAACAAACCTCCTTTCTTCCACGGAAACAAACCAACAACCCTGTAACAATTCATCTGAACCCGGCCAGGAGAGGTCCCAGGACGGGCTTTGCATTTCCAAGGCTCTCTCTGAAGCACTCCTGGTTGGTAATGGAGCCTCAGCCTGCCCGGATCGATCCGTGCCCTGGGTCAGCCCAGAGCTTTCCCTAAATGATGCGGCGTYGCTTCCCATCACCGACCTCTCCCTGCCACGACAAATGGTGCCGGGGGGAGCTGTGTCCCTCAGGAGCGGAGGAAAAGTTCTTTTCGGTGGAAAAGCAGCCAGTTCGTAGCATTCCTCATCCCAAACTCCCCGTGTGAATTCCCTCAGCCCTCCCTCTGGCCCGGCCAAAGCCCCGCTGAGCAGCACTCGTGACCACCGAGGTGCCACCCTGAGCGTGGAGGGGACAAAGGTGCTGTGCCTGGAAAGCTCTTCCTGGGCCTGAAATCCTTCCAGCTGCTCTGGGAGAACCCTGAGTCGTTTTAACTCTCTGTTCCTGCAGGAAGTTTTTCACCTTGGCCATTTCTTATGCATTTTTTATTCTCACATAAATATTTTTTTCCACCGGAGATCATCACAGTGCTGAGAAGAAAGGTTTGGGATGGTGCCCAYGATTTGGATGCCTTTTCTGTAAAATTCTATAAAATCATAGAATCACAGAGGTATAGAATGGCCTGTGTGGGAAGGGACATTAAACTCATCTCATCCAACCCCTGCCATGGGCAGGGACACCTTCCACTATCCCAGGTTGCTCCAAGCCCCATCCAACCCGGCCTTGGACACTTCAGGGATGAGGCAGCCACAGCTTCTCTGGGCAACCTGTGCCAGGGCCTCCCCACCCTCACAGGGAAGAATTTATTCCCAATATCCCATCCAAACCCACTCTCAGTGCTCCTTTAGTCGGACCCTCTCAGCAGCACCATGGGAAATACACCGTAATTCGTGTGGGGAAACAGCACTGTGATTTGAAATGGTAATTCTGTGGGATGTTTCTGTTTAATGTGAGTGTCCTGTAACTCCCACCTCCCCTGTGGCATGAGCCAGGCTCCTGAGCTGCCCCTCGCTCCCCTTCCCGGGAGGATTACCTGGATAGCACCTACTTGCTTATGCGCTTTGATTTCCAGCGATCCTGGAAGCTTTTTGTTCTATTATTCACCATCGGTCTGTGTTGTCTGCGCTTATTATGAGCCATCAGAAGGTACCTGGGAGTCTGCAGCCTTCCCAGCCACTCCTATTGTACAAACACATCAATAAATAAGCGGTGTCTGAATTTAGCTGCGCGCTCACAACTGTGAGCAGAGCCCTGTCATTTTTCCAGGTCATCTGGCACTGTGCAGTTAAAATAGTTTTGCTGTTGCATCCTTCTCTTCAGGAGACAACCAAAGAAGTGGCTCTTAGATTTCCTCTTCTTTTTATTTATCCCTCTAAGAACAAGGACACGACTTCAAACTCCAGACAAAAGGAGGTTTGGAATGCAGGCCCCGGCGGTTTCCAGAGCAGTGGGTCAGGAGCAGCAGGAGTCGGTAATGACCGAGGATGCTCCCGTCCCTCTATTTGAACAAATCCTCCTTTGAAAAATGGAAAGCCTCGTCCCTCTGGGACCTCATTTCCCAGGTAGAAAACGGCAGCACTTTATTATCAGCAATTGCCAGGGTGGAGACAAGAGCCCTTTGCAGCCCTTGTCCCCCGGTGCTGCTAAAGCTGCTTTTCATCGCGGCCGCTGATGGGTTTTACACCTCGTGCGATGCTCCAGGAACACCTGGCACTGATCTGGTATTTACTCAGAGGAAAAGCCATTCCTTTATTTCCTAATTACAGTTTTGGTTTCTCTCTGAGAAAGTTTTTTTTTTTTTAAGGCTGTGCTTCCTTTGCATGAATTACAGCTGGAGGGGGGATCTCCCTGGAAACAAAGGCAGTGTAAGTGAGGGGTTTTCCCTAATTCCCTGGGCGGAGGAGATGCTCAGCAGGAGCCAGCCA
The DNA here is from genome assembly GCA_018881555.1 of Amblyornis subalaris. Classification (NCBI taxonomy): domain Eukaryota; kingdom Metazoa; phylum Chordata; class Aves; order Passeriformes; family Ptilonorhynchidae; genus Amblyornis; species Amblyornis subalaris. Next base: position 729,231 of record JACAXG010000148.1, on the reverse strand, counting down.
GGCTTCTGGCAACCCCGTGCTCAGCACACTGTGTGTAAGCTGGGGATCAACCCATCAGGTGATTATGTTTGAAGTATATTTGTAAATACAATAAATAAACACATTAAAGCGGCCAATAGGAGGCATTTCTTCACCAAAAGGTTGGTCAGGCACTGGCACAGCTGCCCAGGGTGGTGGTGGAGTTCCCACCCCTGGAGAGATTTAAAAGATGTGTGGATGTGGCTCCTGGGCACACGGGTGGGGTTGTGCTGGGGAATGTTGGACTCGATGATCTCAAAGCTCTTTTTCAACCTAAACGATTCCACGGTTCAATAATTGCACCACATTTAAAACGAGCAGTGTTGCAAATAGAGTTTATCTGGAATTAAATTTTAAATTAAACACCTCCTCYCTCTCGGATCCTGTTCTCCAGGGTGGACTTGCTGCAGCCCTGGCGAGGGATGGGAAGCCCCAGCGACGAATCCAACCTCGCGCGTTCCTATGACATCCRTAAATGGGAGAAATAAATTGCAATTAGCGGGCTGCAGATCTGGACGGGGAAGCCAATCTTCGTCCCCAATTACGAGACTTATGCTTTAATGATTTTTATTGGTGTTTCGTGGCGCTGCTGTTTGTTATAGTCAAGCGCTTTGGAGGGGGCAGCAGCGAGAAGCAGTCAATGAAATCAGCCAGGTTAATGAGGCTCCGACGCCGTCCCGAGGCAGAGATGGATGGGCACAGAAATATGGCTGGTCCAGCTCTGTCCTCTCCTCTCTGCTCTCTCACATTACTGAAGCTCTTTGTCATTCTTGGTATATTCAAACTAATGCGCAAATTTCCAGAAAAACAAAAAAAAACCATATTTTGAGGATATCTTGGTACCTCAACACCCTGAGAGTCGCGGCCTGCAATCCCACTTTGTGCATCTGATGGCTCATAGGGATACAGCTGCATCCTGCAGAGGTGGGTAACTCGCTTATTTGCTCTTTCTGAGGGATTATCCCAGAATCCCAGAACGATTTAGGTTGGAAGGAACCTTAAAAATCATCCAGTTCCAACCCTGCCATGGGAAGGGACACCTTCCACTATCCCAGGGTGCTCCAAGCCCCATCCAACCCGGCGTTGGGTAGCAATTAAAATATTTTTCTCAGAATTAAAGACCAAATATATATTTTTTTTTCCTTAACTTGAGCAGATTCTTGCCTCTTCATAACCCTTGCAACTGCACTTAACAGTGCTTTGCTATTTATCACCCTCTTACAGCTACTGCTTACTCATTTACACACAGCAGAGCCATTTCTCTGAAAGAAACAGCTGAAAAATGCTCTCAGAATATCAGACTTCTGCTCTGTAGATCATACATTTTATTTCAAAAAGCTTTTGGAAATCTTAAAAAAAAAAATACGCACAGCTGCTGCAACTCTYGCCCACCGTTAATAAAAATGGTCTATTAAAACAAATTGCTCGCGATGAGCGTTCTGCTCAAATCAATATCCTCCAATAACAAAGCGAATCTGAAGGGCACGCAGGACTCCATCCCAGCAAACCATACGGGGGGGAGATTGCTGAGGAGTTTCATGCCTGAAACTTTTATTCCAAGACGGTTGGTTCGGATCTAACCGAGGCTGCGCTCATTTACTGCCTCCAGCGCGCTCAGCGCTCGGTGGGACATCAGCGGCTCTTCAATCCCGTTGCAAGGGGCGGGCCGCGATGTCAATCGAGGCACTTCAGTATTTTTCCATGAARTTTCCCCCAAGAGGCAGATTTTCCGCAGCAGCACCGGAGGTTGGACGAGTCAGAAGGAATTGCCTCGAAAAACAAGGCGAGGACGGGCAAACCCAGGAGCCGACAAAGAGCAGATGCTTTTCCCAGCYGCGGTAACGGGGGTTTGGGTGGGAGGAAAGGAATTCTGGCCCAGGAGGGGCACGGAGACGGGAGATGCTGGCTTGACCTGGAAACATTTGGTGGCACATGGAGCAGGAAACCGGCCCGGCTGCCCCAGCACAGGGGCTAAATAAAACCCTTTGTTGTCTTGGAAAGGAATCCCGCTGGATTTGTGACGGGAAGAAGGAGGTCCGTGGAGATGGTATCTGCCCGACCGGACAGAGCCGGAGCTCTGCAGCCTTCCCAGAGCGGCAAAAGGGGCAGCAGAGGGAATGAGAAAAGCCAACAACAGCCCTGAAACTCATCTAAAAACCCCTTCGGATTGTGCTTGTGGCAGGGTGAGGGGACTGGATCTCCGTGAAGGTGTGGGAATGCCAAGGGAAGAGAGAAGAGAAAGAGAAAAGAGAAGAGAAGAGAAAAGAGAAGAGAAGAGAAGAGAAGAGAAGAGAAGAGAAGAGAAGAGAAGAGAAGAGAAGAGAAGAGAAGAGGAGAAAAGGATTTAGAGACCTTTTAGCACCTTCCAGTCTCCCCCAGCACCCTCCTGTGCCCAGGGCACTCCCAGGGCTCTTCAGGACGCTCTGGTGCAGAAATCGAGGCAGCAACCTCTCCAGAGCAGCCTTCCCACAAAGGATGCCCTGACAGGAGGCTCGGGATGGAGTTTCTGGAGCACCAACAAAGGAAGCATTTCCTGCCCCATGAGTTACGATATAATTATGCTAAGGTGCAAATCCCAGCACAATAAAACAAAAAATGACAAGTTTTTAAGGAAGTCACAATAAGGATGATACTGTCAGGGCAGCTTTTGAGCTCTTTGCCCTTTCTTGGATGAATCCCRTCCATTCCTCAGGAACTGCCTGCTTGGAGCACAGTTTGTGTCCTCCTGCAGGGACAGGAGTTGCCCTTGCTCAGCCCTGGGCAGGATTTGGTGCTGCACCTCCTGCTAGCCCAAAGGAGCTGTGACCCCAACAGCATTTTACTGGGAGAAATAACCCAAACTTCACTAAATACCAGTTTATTTGCAGCTTCACACTGCTCTGGCTGTCCCACCCCGTACAGACACCACTCCCAAAAGCTGGATCTCCTCCTGCAGCATCTCCTCCTCCTCCATGGGCAGTTTTTGGGGCTGSAGGAGTTGGGCTGTCATTTCCAGAAGSAGTTGCTCTGTCTGGGAAGTGGAGYGGTTTGGTTGCTAAGGCTGAGGGTTGGGATGCAGAACCCGTGTCTTTTGGGGTTTCCCTGTGGCGTGGCACTGCTCCAAGTGCTTCCACGTGCCTCTGGAAGCGCTGTGAAGGRTTATTACTCGCCGGCTTCCAGTTTCAGGGGGAAAGTCGTTAAAGTGCTTTGAAACTTGGGAATGGCAATGGATAGGTGGGTGTRAGGGTGATTTATTTGATGTGATTTTGCACAGAAAGATTCCTCTACCACTGCACATCCTCCGGGGCAGCGGCGCTGGTGCCTTGGGAGGATGGTGGGAATCGAATTATTTCATCTGTCCGAAATAGTAACTTTTAAGAGGTGAGGAAATGACTACACCAAAACCATTGTGTGCCATCTGCCTGCTAAAACACTTATAGAAAACACGTTTCCTGGCGTATAACTTCCCAGCCATATGTCTATTGCATCACTCACAATTAAATTAAATCGCCCTTAAAGACTTGGACAAATTCCCAGCCCATGTGAACGAGCCTTCATCGCTGTGCCCTATGAAATTGGGRCACTTGATCCCGTCGGTGTTTGGTTGGAACGGGCTCAGGCGTTGTTAACCTGATACAGCTGATGCTGAGTGCTGCGAGATAATTCGAGGCCGTGTTCCTTATTGTGGTCTCTCAGATTTTGGCCGTAAAAATGTGTTGGGGCTCTGAAAGAAAGGAAATCGTTCCGCAGGATTCGCTTGCAGCACGCTCGAGTCACTTCAAACAGCTTYGAGCGGGGAGCTGTGTCGATGAGGAAAGGTGTTGTCTCCCACTCACGGAACAAACAGATGGAAATAGCTGAAGGGCCTGGTTTCAGATGGATATTTGGGATACGCTCGGAGGTGTGTGCACAGGAACATCCCACAGCGACCTCTGCCCTGCTCCTCGCTGGGCTGGCTCAGCCTTTGGTCAGCCTGGCTGCTCAGGGCTGGGGGGGCAAGGAGGGTCCYGCTGCCCCCACCCCATGCCCAGTGTCCCCCTGTGGGCAGCACAGCAGTTCCGGTGCCAGAGCAGTGACCAGGCTCAAAAACCTCAGTGGCTGGAGGGATGGATGGAAGCATCCCCAGCTCTGTCCCCAGAAATCCTCCGAGGATGGTGCTTTCAGCTAAAGAGTCTTAATAAGTAACTTATTTTGTGGTTTTGTGGGTTTTCCTCTGAGGAAATGTTGGATTTCCCTGTGCTTAGCTGAGCCACCACTCCAAAATGAGTTCTGACATGGATAGTGCACACAGTGGGGACAAGTAGGAGTGAAATCCCACATCTTTGACACAGGAAATGTCATTTCAATCCAAACCAACTTCCAGTGGAAACCAAACCCTGGAGCTTCCCGTGCGCGGGATCTGCCAGAGCCGGCCCCGCGCTATTTTTAGTCCGGGTCTCTATTTTCAGTCTAGTTTTGAAAGGTGAAACAAACCCGGCAGCCAAACCCGGATGATTCCCTTGGTTTCTTTCATCCAGGAGCAACYTGGGCTAGTGGAAGGTGTCCCTGTCCATGGCAGGGGTGGAATGGGTTGATTTTTAATGTCCCTTCCCAACCCAAACCACTCCATGGTTCTATCATTCTGATTTTCAGTTGTGCTATGCAAACCAAATTCTCACTTTCATAGACAAAAACATATCTGTTATTTAAATGAGACTTTTGTCTCACTCTGCCTTTCACATTTCATCTCTGAATTCATTTTCTAGGCTGATATGCAATGTAAAACTTGGTTCCACACTGAGTCATGCGCTTCCCAAAGTGTGTGTGTGTGTCTGAGAGAGGAAAAAAAGGGAAAATTCTGGGTGGGAGCTGCTGGAGTCAGCAGGGCCGTGCCCACCCTCAGGCTTTAGACCTGGGATATTTTGGTCTTTAATAGAGCTGTGTCCCTCTGTCAGTCAGTAATGGATTGCTGAACATAATAGAAATCTTTATATAGATGTTGGAGCCCTTGTCRGAGCTACAGATGTTTCCTTCCAAGAAACATTTTCCTGCCACAGAATCACAGAATGCTTGGACTTGGAAGGGACATTTAAACATCATCTCATCCAACTCCCGTACTATGCTAAAAGCAAAAGCTACCGGAATTTTGTTCTACCAATAAATGTGGAAATATTATTTGAGGATTTCTTTGGATGTAACACCATCTTATCCTTTTTTTCTGTCTTTTAATCCTTTTCTGGCTGTAGCCAAGTGATGACCATTCCTGCCCAGGGCAGGGGGGTGGCATGAGCTGAGCTTTAAGGTCACTTGTTCCCAAACCAGTTTGTGAGTTTGTGATTCTGTGACTGTAAAGGTGTCACAGGGGCATCCACAAAAAGAGAATACATTGAGTAAGTGCTTCCTCATCCTTCTTTCCACAGCTTTTTTCCTGTCCACCTCATTTTTTGATTTCCTGTTCCCAATGACTCCTTTAGTCACCTCATCATCCAGCTATAAAGGAAAAGGAGGAATTAAGACTTAACTGCAGTTTAGTTTCCCARGTGATCATCTCAATTTTTTATATACCCAAAGGCCAAAATTCAAATCATAAACTGGTTTGGGTTGCAGAGGGCCTTAAAGTTCATCTCGTTCCACCCCCTGCCATGGGCAGGGACACCTTCCACTATCCCAGGCTGCTYCAAGCCCCATCCTGGAACAATTCCAGGGCTGGGACATCCCCGTTTTGGGACCTGCACTTCCAGAGCTGGTCCCACGTGTGTCTGTGGTGTGCTCACTGAAGAAGCCGAGCCAGGATTTCCACTTGGTGAGGCTCAGCCTGRTAATAAAGCTGCAGTCGGTGTTCCTGGGCTGGTTTCGGTGTCTCTCCAATGCATTCCTAACGAGCTCGGGGCAGTCATTACTCTCATGTCCCTCTCCTGCTCCAGGTTTAATGCCAAAGTTTTTGCCTGTGGGTTTTTCCTCTCCCCCAGACCTTCTCTCACCCACCTCCTTCGTGCTCCCTGTTTGACTGAAGTCAATTTAGTGGAGCTAATGGAGTTACTTCTCTYCAGGTCAGCGATGATTTCGCATCCTTGAGTTCCTTGCTTAATTTGCTGAGAAAATTTCTGACTCTGAAGCCCATTTTCAGCATTCCCTTGTTTTCGTGGGGCTCGGGGCTTGCTGGGCTGCACCTGGGGCTTCTCTGCTCTCCTCAGGCTGTGTTTGCTCTGCTTTGAGGGCAGTTCAGCCGCAGGCTCTGCTGTGATCCCTCCATCCAGCTGGCTCAGGCTGTGTCCCTGCCTTCCCTTCCAGGGGAAGCAGCGGCTCTCAGGAAAGGGTTAATCCCGGCGAGGCTTCGGGATCCTTTGCTGGGGAGAGGGCCGATCTTTTGTTTGTTTTGAAGCGCTGGCAGGAAAGTGGGGAGGAGAAAATTACCTAAGTGATAGTGAGGTTGCCAYGAACTATATAAAACTGGGAAATCAAAGCCGAGAAACTCCACCTCACGGTCCTGAACCACAAGCACAACCCCTGAAGAGAAACCCACCCCACGAGCGAGTGATCTCAAAGGCTTGAACTCCAACCAAGCTGCATGAGCTCAGAGCTGCTGCAGGACTGAGAGCCCCGGCGCTGCCACGGGCTGATCCCGGTGAAGTGGGAGCGGGAATGCTGTTCCTGGGAAGTTTCACGGTCATGAGCTGGAGGCAGCTCCTGTGCGTCGCCGTCTGCGTGCTGGAGTTGGCTGGTGAGTGTTGCCTGCCCCAAACCCCGGGTGACACGAGGGACAGAGCGTGGGGCAGCTCCTGGGAGCAGCAGCTCGGGGGGGAATGTGYGTTCCCGTGGGTTTGGAGCTGCAGTTCCACCCAAAATCCCCGCGGTGACATTTTACAGAGCGGCGTTTGCATCAGCATCCCGGCCAACACGCTCACGGCCATGTGCTGGGGGAAAACTGGAGACTGAGTTGGGAAAAAACTTGCTGCTGCTCCGAAAAGGAGAGGAATCGRGATCTAAGCTCCCTCCAAAATCATGGATAACATGAGGGGATGGGAATGCAGCAGGCAAAGAGTGCAGCCACAGTTCAAGTTGTTTCTCAGCCTGTGCTGGTGTAAACGAGCCACACTCTTGTTTCGTGGTTGGAACTAAACATTTGCTGAAAATCAAATGAATCCCCATAAATATTAAAATCTCCTATTCCAGCTCTTCAAATATTCATCACATGAAGCGATGAATAACAGCGCAGAGATTTKCTCTAGGTACTACTTTTTCAAGGGTTACATTTTAGGGAAATATTATCATTTTTGTCCCAAACCCAACAGCCATGAGGTAATAAAAAAAGGAGTAGAAAAGTGAAGCAGCGCTCTGTGCGTTGCCTGGTGTGCTGGGACAGGAGCCAGGAGCCTGCGGGTGTCTCCTCAAATGTAATTTTTTTCTCCCTCACACGAATGTGAGCGATGAGATCCATGGCAGGAATTCGCTGTGTTTTGTTCTCCTGTTTCACAGAGCTCTGTTCACGTTCCCCTGGCTGCCCAGGAATATTGCTCACCTGAGCTGCTGGCTCACCCTCCAGTCTGTGTTCCTGTTACAGGAATTAAAAAAAAAAAAAAGATTTTATTTAAGAGAAATAACATTCAGGACTGTGTGGTTGGGCTGAACTGAGCGAGGGTGTGAGACAAAAGGGTTCGCCTGAGATGCAAACCTTGAGTTTGAAACCTTGAGTTTCTTGTAGTACAAAGCAAAAGTGATGGAAAAGTGATGAAAAGCTTGGATTTTGGAAGGACAAAGCTGCTGGGGATTTAATGCTGCAAATTGTCCTTGCACAGCCCATGCTCATCATTTCTGCAGGACATTTGTGCCTGSGAAGTGGAGGAGGTCGATTCCTCCTCGGTGTAGCTGCTGGGAAAAATGAGGCAGCTCAGCCTCGGGGCTCTGCGTGTTCCTCAGCTCCTTGGGGAGTTCCAGAGGATCCATCAAAGGCTCCAGTTGTGCAACTCCTGATGGAAATCCCAATTCTGTGGGTTTGGGCTCAAGCTGCTCCTGGCAGCGCTGCTGAGGGTGGGACCATCAGCCTCCTCCGGCTCCCAGGACACCTTCGGCTAAATCCATGTGTTTTACAGGAAAAATCCCCTTGTGCCACACTGGGGCAGGGGCAGGAGTCCTACAAWTCCACGGGGTGGGGAGGATGGAGGTTGGGTACCGGCACCCAGAGCCAGGAGCAGCCTTGTCCAACCCCACAGGGATCAAATCACCTGGGAAATCCAACCCCACATGGAGCAAATCCCCTGGAAAGGCTCCTTCTGGCCTTTGCCTGTTTCTTTGGGGTTCTTGCTGAGTTTCCAGGAGCACGGGAGAGGTTTACACCCACCCCCGGTCTGCAGAGTGGGCTGTTGCTCCCGGACCCTCCCAAGCTCCTGGGAGGATGCTGTGAGCAGTTTGTGTTGGAAAATTGGGAATGGATAAACCACATGGAGCTGTCCTGTGCTTGTCTCAGAGCGAACATGGRAAAGAGAGTATAGATGATATTTGTACCTAATGAAAACACTTTATTTCTTTAATTTAACATTTTATCTTTCTTTCTCATATATTTTTCATCCATCTCTGCCAAACTTGATTATTAGAAAAATCCCTTTTCTTGCCATTTTCAAGCTTTCTTCCCTTCCTTCGCTCCTTTTGCRAGACTTAAGAAAGTCCTAAACATCAGGAAAGGAAAAAGACACTTTCAAACTTCCAGCTGCTCGAGTTTAACATCCTTTAGAGGCTGCACGTTGTGGCTGCTCTGGCCAGGAGAAATCTCAAGCCCCGGGAAGGTGCCGGGCTCCCAGGCTGCTGGAGAGGCCCCAATCCCAAGGAAAGCCTCGGTGCAGCAGCTGGGCTTTGGTGTGGCAGCTCGGGGGGCTCCCACAGCCCCCCGGCCCYGGCCCCACACCCATATCCTGTCTGGGCGAAGGAAAAGGGGGAGGGAAGGGGTTTTTATCAGATATTTCCAGAGGGAAGAGGGCTCCACCCGCTTGAATTCCTGCCACATGGCTGGGAGCTGGAAAGGCATGAGTAATGCCGGCTGGAGTCCTTGGAGGAGCTGCTGCGGGGAGCCTGGGCTGGCTCCAGCTCCAGAGCGCTGCATCCCACGGCTCCAAACCCTCCTCTTCTGCATCCCACGGCTCCAAACCCTCCTCTTCTGCATCCCACGGCTCCACACCCTCCTCTTCTGCATCCCACGGCTCCAGACCCTTCTCCTGTACATCCAATGGTTCTGTGCCCTCCTCTTTTACATCCCGTGGTTCCACACCCTCCTTTTTTACATCCCATGGTTCTGTGCCCTCCTGTTCTGCATCCCACGGCTCCCAACCTCTTCTGCATCCCATGGTTCTCTATCCTCCTATTCTGCATCCTGTGGTTCCTCACCCTCCTGTTCTACATCCCATGGTTCCACACCCTCCTCTTCTACATCCCATGGTTCCATACCCTCCTCTTCTGCATCCCGTGGTTCTGTGCCTTCCTGTTCTGCATCCTGTGGTTCCTCACCCTCTGCAGCCCCTGGGACCAGCAGTGCCCCTGTGCCAGCTCAGGGCCATCCCTTTGCCGTAGCCCCTGGAGCCCCTGGAGCGCTCACGGAGCTTGGGATTAAACTTTGTTAAGCCCAGAGCTGGAGAAGCTCCCCCAGCGGAGGGTCTGTGTGCCCTGGAGGAGCCAAAGGTGGAGCCGAAGGTCTGCCAGAGTTTAACCCAGAGATAAGAGCCTGGATCAGCACAGGAGGTGCAGGTCCTGCCCGGAGATTCCCAGTGGGCTTCACCCCCCCTTGCACAGGGCAGGGACCCCCAGGTTTTGTTTGCTGTGGGTGCAGGATTGGGCTCAAATGATGGAAAATTTCTCCTCTTTCCTGAACCTTTGCCACTGCAGAGCTTTTTCGTGGCCCTGGTTTAGCTCAGGGATGRGTGTTGGACCAAGTTTAACATTTATATTGTTGCCTATTTCTTATTCAATCTAAGCTAAGATCCATCATAAGCCTCATTATTAAAACATCCTTAAAAATCATTTACTTTTTAAACCTTGGTGGGTAAATACAACAGGTTCTGTGAAGTGCAATTTTCTTTCCCATGTCTGAGTGGTGTTCTTGCACGTGCTTGCACTGCCAGGTGAAGATTTGTCCCAGCTTAATAAATAGCTTGGCTTAAACTCCCAAACCCTCCACACCAACAAATTGACAAAGTTTAATAAAGCCATTAAAAATGGATGGTGCAATAAATAACCCATTTTAGCTGAGCACCTTCTGGATTATCCAGCCCACATCTGGATCATTATTTATCTCACGAGCCCAAAGATTTCAAAAAAACCTCAGCCATGTTTTCTGGAAAAGCTCCTGCACATGCTCCAGGAAAGGCAAGAAAAAGAAATACAGTGTGACAGCTCCTCTCCCAAATCACACTGAGCAGCGGCCAGGCTTCCCTTTCAGTATTCAGCGGTGAAAAGGCTTTGATTAGAAATCCCTCTGGTGCTTTACAAACATCTGGAGGAGTTCAAAGGTGCTTGGGTGGCTGTGGCACTCGGGGAGGTCAAGCCCGGGCGCTGCATTGTTCTGGTGATGTAAAGTTTCCTGCTCATGTCCATGAAAACACAAAGTTGTGCGTAAAGCCTGGATTTAGCTCTGTGCTACTCATTATTCTGGGCATGCAGTCATGCCTCCTGCTTTTGATTTGTTAAAAGTCGTCAGGAAAATGTGGTGATTTAACCACTTGGAACCGAATTGTCTGGGAGAGAAGAAACTTCTCCCTGAAATAAAAGTGGTGCCAGAACCTGAATTCCAGCTCCAGACACCTGCACCCAGCCCTGAGCAGGGCCCCCCCGGAGCAGCTGCAGCCCAGGATGGGGTGGGATGGATGGGATGGGATGGGATGGGATGGGATGGGATGGGATGGGATGGGATGGGATGGGATGGGATGGGATGGGATGGGATGGGATGCACCAGTGTAGGCAGCTCCATGGGGCCCCTCTGGGGCACACATTTCCCCCTCTGGCCCAACCCCCCCAGCAGGTTCAGCGGAGCAGCTCCGCCCCTGCCAGCCACTGCCAAAACGACCCCCAGTGACCCCAGGCTTTGCTCTTCACAAACCATCCGGGCTCCCTGGGCCTGACCCAGCCAAGTCCTGACGTCCTGACGCAGAGGAATTCCTGCCAGGCCAGTCCCCAGTGCCCAGTCCTGCCGCTCGCCGTGCCCAGAGCCGTTTCCCTGGCAGCACATCCCGCCCGGAGCCGGCGCCGGCGGCTGCTCGGGACCTGCCAGAGCTGCTCCATCTCTCGGGGTGCTCTGGGAGGATGAAGTAACTTTTCTTGGAGCTCCTGCTCCCCTGGGCAGAGCTGCAAATGAAACAACACATTTTGTATGATTTTCTCTCTAGTGCCTGGATAAGAATCTCAAACACCGAGAGCCCTGGGGTAGGGACTGGAGCTGTTTGTTAAAAGTGGGAATAGATCTTAGGAAGAGAGGAGGTTAAGGAATGGGGAGAAATGCATTTTCACTGACTCATATAGTTCATCTCAGAAGGAAAAGCTGGAAGTGTCATCTCTGCAGCACAGCAGGAAGCGATATATAAACTTTAAGTTAGAACAGCGAACCATTCTCCAAACATTCTGCTTTACCTCCAAAGATGTTTTCGCTCATGAGTCAGGGCTGATCCCAAGCCAGTGGGAATGTTTCTATTTACTTTGAGATTGTGCCTGCAACTGTAAATCCAACTTATCTATCCTGAGGCACACAAGTGATCTCTTCCAAGGCTTGATTCTTTCCTCCAAGGATTATAAACCCAACCTACTATGAAATCCAGCTTTGTGCAGGGCTTTGTGCATCCACCGGTGAGCTGAGGATGGGGTGGGATGAGGGTGGGAAGGAGCCTGTCCTTCTCCTCCTGAGGGCCCTGGAGCCCTGCAAGGGCTGCACCGCAGTCTGCTGCTCACTCGGCTGAAACGTTTCATCCCTGAGCCTCTCCCAGATGTGCTCCAAGSCATCCTGCCAGTTTGGGGCAAGAAAAAGCGAATTTTTGAGAGCAGCTAAACCTTTCCTGCTTTCCCACAGGGGCTCAGGGCCGGGCTGGGGGGTTCAGCAGCCCCTAAGATCTTCCTCTCCCCTCAGGCTGCACTGCTCAGAGCACGCCAGACACCCCCACAGCAACAACCATTGACTCAGGAACAAAGGACAGCAGCACTGGGGCAGCCACCGGAGCCACCAGGACCATGGGAGCCACTGGAGAGGTCACCAGCGCCAAAACAACACCTGGTAACCTCTCCCTTTGTGATTCCTGGTAGCATTTGTATTAATAATTAAGTTTATTAGTTGCGCAGGCTCACACYGTTAAGGCATGGTTTGTGCTCTCAAAAAAAAAAAAACGAGGCTGAGAGAATGGTCAAAAGCTTTAATTCTACCCAAAAAATCCCACCTGGGGACAGCCAGCCCTGCTGTCTGGAGGATGGGCAGCTTAGACCCATCCTGTTCAAAACAAAAGGCTCATTAATGTTTGTCTCGAGGTACRTGTTGGAAAAGGCAGCTGGAAGAGGTGTCAGACTCTGGGAGAAGAGGACAAGGGGAAATGGCTTTAAGCTGAAGGAGGGTAGATTTAAATTAGATATTGGGAAGGGATTGCTCCCTGTGAGGGTGGGGAGGCCCTGGCACAGGGTGCCCAGAGAAGCTGTGGCTGCCCCATCCCTGGAAGTGTCCAAAGCCAGGTTGGACAGGGCTTGGAGCAGCCTGGGATAGGGGAAGGTGTCCCTGCCCATGGCAGGGGTGAGGCTGGATGGGATTTAAGGTCCCTTCAACCCAAACCCTTCTGTGAATCCATGATGAGGGGCCCAGCTCAGGCTGGGAAGGACTCTGGAGCAGGGGTGAGCAGATATAGGGAGCCTTTCTCTGGTGCTGTTTGGGGTCAGCGCATCCTTTTGGAGCCTCGGGGTCACGGAGGAGCTGGGGCGGTGCCGGGGAGGTCGGCGGTGGCACCTTGGCCGTGGTGGCCCAGAAATGAGCCCGTTGTCCCCAGATTAGGGAGCCTGTGTCACACTGAGGCAGCTGAACCAGGGCTAAGGAGCATTTCTTGGGGAGCCAATGACTCTGCTGCTGCTGCTGCTGCTGCTGCTGGCTCCGACAGCTCCGTGCTGCGCTGTGGCCACCGCAGTGCCACGCGCTGGGTTCGGAGCACCTCTGCTCTCTCCTGCATCCTTTCCTCTGCGTTTCTCCCAAACAGAAGCCGCAACCGGGTCCCTGGTGAGCAGCCACAGCTCCCCAGGGCCCAGCGGGCAGCCGAGGACGAGCCCCCAGCCCAGCCCGAACCCCACAGCCCTGCCGGGCACCTCCCCGGGGCCGCAGCACGGGAGCCCGGGGGTGCCCAGCGCTCAGAGCCCGGTGCCACAGCCCGGGACCAGCGCAGAAACCGCGGGGCCCACGGCGGCTGGGAGCAGCTCTCCGGCCACCCCGGAGCATCCTTCTGTCCCAGCTGCCACCACACCCCTGCAGCCAGCCAGGGACAGCCCCAAGGTGAGCACGGGGCTGGGGCCGTGGGCTGGGGGGCCACGAGCGGGCTGGGTTTGTCTGCCAGCCCCCCAGCAGGGCACTGATCCCAGCCCKGGGTGTTTTCCCTTCCAGCCTACCTCCCCTCCCATCACATGCCACGATGTCAGAGAGGAGGGTGACACTGGAGCCATCTGCTTGAAGCTCAACAACTCCACAACCTGCGTGAGTCGGCACGGGGGGAGTGTGCAGGAGGAGGGGAATTGCAAGGGAACAGCCGAGGGTAGGGTCCTGCAGCAGTGGAGTCACCCAGCACACCTGGGGGCTCTGTTTGGGGTGGTGAGCTCACATCATCCATCCCTCGGGCAGAGCAGCTGAGCTGTGCCTCTGAGAAGGGGATGGTCCCAGCAGCCCCAGGAGGATCCCAAAGTGGTGACCACAGCCATCCCAAAAGGATCCCAAAGTGGTGACCACAGCAGCCCCAAGAGGATCCCAAAGGGGTGAATCCCAAAGGGATCACAGCAGTTCCAAGGGAAGTGCAACCTCCCAAATTACATAAATCCTCCTTTTTCATGATGGAGCTCTGGGGTCAGCTCAGCCCCTAAAGGATCTCCTACCGTGTCTAACAGGAAATTGCCTTTGTTCTTCTTCTTCCTCTTCCCTGTTGGGAACAAAAGTGCCTTTTTTTGTCTTGCCAACCGCCCTAGGAAAGAAAACAGGGCATTTGAAGGAGCTGCTCAGTGTCCCCATCAACTCCTAAGGGATTCCCAGGCCTCTTGAACTGTCCTTGGCCTCGTGCACCAAAAATGAAACATTTATAGAAGTAGAGAAGGGTCTGTTGTGGGTGGGAGGAAGAAACCTTTCCCACTGGAGGTACAACCTGCCACAGAGGGTGGACAGTGCTGGATCTWGTGAAACAGCAGTGCCTTGGGTGTAAAATACGTATAAAATGCATTGTTTTACTTGTATCATTCAGCCATTCTGCTGCCACTTAGGGTGAGCGAGTCTCACTTGGCTTTTCTCCGCRGATCAGTGATTAAATGGCATTTAGGGTTGTTCCTGTTGACGGGGACTGCACTCGAGCAGGAACCCACAGGGAAGCTCCTGCGGGAGCCAGCGATTCCGGTCACAGATGCCATCTAGCGGGCTCTGATCCCTTCTGGGCACCGCACGGATAAACGGGTGCCCGCAGAACACACAGAGCATCCTACAGAGTCACACCTCACATCCCCTTAACCCTCCCTCCGCGCCAAGCCACCCAAACATCCCCAATTCCCACCGTGCTTTTCCGGGAGCTCCCAGCCCACAGCAAGCCCGGAGTGGGAAGGGGCGGCTCGGGCTGGAGCTGGGAGCCAGCTCGGAGCGTGTGCGGGGGGAGCAGGCAGGGGGGAGCGTGTGTCCCGCTGCCCTGCCCGCCCTTCCCGAGGCAAATGAGCAATCAGCTGGCACCGCGAGCCGCTCGCTGCGAGGGGAAATTCTGACACTCCGACGAGTTCTTTCCACAGCACGGAGAGGAAAATACACACTTGGGTCTCTTGTTCCATCTTGGCCTTTCCCCCCCCGAGCCGAGCTCTGCAGAAACAGCTGAAAATGATTTGTTTGTTGTTCTCCCGTGGAGGAGTTTGTGCGTTTTTGTGCGCTCGGAGGGATCCCAGCGATGCTGGGGCGGGGACAGGGAGGCATTGAGCCCCCCCGGCCCTGCCCCACCTGCAGGACGAGGGGGTTCTGCTCTCTCACAGCCCCACCTTGGTGGGGTTTAGTGGAGGGCAGGGGCTCAGCTGGGGCCAAGCTCTGTCCCAGGGGGTGGGCATGGCCCTGGCTTGGCCACTGGCCCACTGGGAGGATGTCAGGGGGGCTGAGAAGGCCTTAGAGCAGCCGTGGGCTCCGGGAGGATGTCAGGGGGGCTGAGAAGGCCTTAGAGCAGCCGTGGGCTCCGGGAGGATATCAGGGGGGCTGAGAAGGTCTTAGAGCAGCCATGGGCTCCGGGAGG
>JACAXG010000148.1:701977-713538 GCA_018881555.1 Amblyornis subalaris | reverse complement strand
AGCAGCCGTGGGCTCTGTGTGCGAGCCTGGCTGTGGCTGAAAATAGCCCCGGGCAGAAAGCCTATCCTGTCTGCCACAGAAACCGGCCCACAAAGGCTGCAGCTCCTCACTCCTCTTCCTCTTCCACCCCAGAGTCCGCTCAGCTCTAAAATGTGAGAAATTTCTATTTTTTTACCTAGCCTTTGATCCGCAACCTYGCAAAAACATTGAAGACATTTCCCAAACAGGAAGGCTCAATGCTTCTTTGTTATTTCCCTCCTTTCCCAGCCCCTGCCTGGGACTCCGAAACAATAGGGCTCTTCAGTTGTTCCAGTCCAAAATCTGGGGAGACTTGCCATGCAATTCTGATCCTAAATTTAGCTTTGTTTAAATGCCATTTTCAAGAGTTGCCAATAATATCTTCATTTAATTTATTCTCATTAAGTGAAGACTCAAGAATTAAGCATCTCCATCTCCAAGGTGTTGGTGCTGGGCTCTGGGCAGTGCTGAAGTGGGAGGGGAAGGTCTGGCACCCAGGTCAGCTTTGCAGGGCACAGAGGAGCCACCAAAACTCAAATGGGAAAGCACAACACCACCAGCAGCATGGCTGAGACAGGGAATTGCTCAGTTGGGTTGGTTCAATGGCTGTTCTTTCTGAAAATGCTGCAGGAACACTTTTTAAAGATGAAGGGATCGGATTTATGGACAGCAATATGTGAAAACAGCACCGTGGCCCCCCCCTGCGAGATCAAACTCGCTCAGTCCAAGCTGGACAGGGACTGTTTGCTCCTCATCCTCAAAGGAGAGAAAGGTCAGTGGAGGCAATTCCCTTTGCTGTGATCCAGGGATAATGACCTTGATGTGGGAGAGGGACTGTGGGGAAGGGCTGTGAGACAGATCCTGGAAGGAGACCTCTCTCTGCAACTGCTGCTCTTTCTTCTGGGGGCTTGCTACATCCCTGGAGCCATGGAATTGCCTCCAGGAGGAACCTTGGCTCCTCAGTGGACAGCCAGGCTCTTTGGAGTGCCATGAGCTGCAGAGTGTGTGATTAATGTGTGCAATGTATATATCTAATGTATGTAATGTRTATATCTAATGTATGTAATGTATATATCTAATGTACTTAATGTGCTCTCCTGTTTTAAACCTTGCAGATCCTAACACACTTCTGAACACGCTCCAGAAGTCTCCCTTGGAAAAGGTAAATTCCTTGAGAAAATTCAGCCACAAAAAACGGGCGCCCCAATTGGCTGGAGAGACAAGAGTTTTAGATCAGTTGAGGTTGGGGGAGATGCTGACACTTGGACCTGCCTCTAATTTGGAGGTGCCTGATGAGGGTTGGCACAGGAGATCCCTGGAAGTGTCCAAGGCCAGGTTGGACGGGGCTCGGAGCACCCTGGGATGGTGGAAGGTGTCCCTGCCCATGGCAGGGGGTGGCCTTGATGGGCTTTAAGGTCCCTTCCAACCCAAACCAGTCTGGGATATTCCACGGYTGGAGCCAACCAGCAGACAAACAGCAGGTCTGGGATGCACCGTAAGGGAGCCCACACCGCCCATGGAGGCAGCAATGCTTGAAATGGTTCTGTGAAATGCTGTGGTGTTTTCTTGGGAAAGGTTTGGATCCCAACAACACCCCTTGGATGCCACTGGCGCTCGGCTTCTTCAAAGGCCCAAGCTGCCATTAATGAATTCCTGCTCCCAGCGCTGCCCCGAGGCTGCCATTGGCCCGTGGAGCTGAGCTCCAGGTGTCTGCAGACGCACAAAGGGCAGAGCCGCGGCACACGGAGAGCTCAGCCCCGCGCACGTGCGCTCCCAACCCCGGGCTCTGCTCCAGAGGGGGAAAACTCCCCGTGCCACAGGAGGCTCCGGGTGGGGAACGAGCCCGTGAGGACGTGAGGGCTGGGGCAGCGYGGCCCGGCTTTGTTTACGTGCAGCTTCCCAAGGAGGTGAAGAGCAGCATTGTTTGAAGCCAGGGCTGTGCAGCAGATGCAAATGTTTCCTGTTTGTCCCACTCCCGCCTCTCTTTGGTGTCGTTGTTTTTTTTTTTTTTTTCCCAGTTTGGAATAGAATCCCTGAAAAAGGAGAGCGCGAGGAACCACCGGGACTCTTCCCAGAAGACCCTGATCGCCCTGGTCACATCCGGGCTGCTGCTGGCGTTCCTGGGCCTGGCGGGATATTTCCTGATGAGGCGGCGGAGCTGGAGCCCCGCGGGAGAGAGGCTGGTCAGTGCTTACAGGTGGCAGAGCCGCAGGTAGAGAGGAGCCTGCCAGCGGTGGGGGGGATCTTGGGGGGGATAAAAGGGCATTCCCCACCCTCCGTGGCTCTGTCCCCACCCCCGTGTGTGTCCCCAGGCCGTGGGACAGCCCAGCCCCGCCGAGCCCGGGCGAGGCAGAGGGCACGGGGACTGCACAGGGTGAGGGGAAACCTCTCCTGCCTTCCAAACTCCACTCCTGCAGCAGAACCGCCCCTTTCTCGCCCGCACTCCCAGGTCTAACACCTSTTTTTGCTCGGCAGTAAGAACTCACCCAGCAAGAGCCCTCCAGAGCCACCGAAACCTTAYGAATTTGTCATTAAAAGTGACACACTTGAACTGCCATTCCTTGTCTGAGTTCCGTGTCTGTACCCGTGCTGTAATAAAGGCTGCTTCTCCCCACAAGCCATGGTAATAAAACACATCAGGAAAGAAAGAGGCAGAAATTTCCTATTTCCCTTCTCCCCTTTCCAGGCACKGAGGACTCTTCCCCTCCAGTGGCCTCCGGGGACATGACCCTCTGTAAAGTGAGGCTGGGCCATGGTTTCCCCCATCACCGCCCCACGTGAGCAGCAGTGTCCTGGGAGGCCATYGGGCTATTTCCTGGCCAGAAAGGGTGTTCCCAAAACACACAGCTGGGAAATGCCTGTGTCAGAGGCAGGGACGCTGGCTCCAGGCCCCTCCAGGCTGCTGGCTCCAATGGGAATGTGGGAACTGCCCATGGAAACGCCTGGCAGCGCCAATCCCGATTCCGGGTGAGACATGTCCAGCCCACCCACGGACACAGGGCTGAGTGAATGCTGGCCAGCRGCATGCTGGATGCTGCTGAGGAGACAAGGAGCAGCTTCCAGCTGGGAATTGCCACCTGGGATCACCAGTGCCTGTTCCAGGGCTACAGAAATGTCACAATGTACGGGGAGTTCTTGTACAGGCAGCTCTGGATTGCTCTGGATGCCCCAGAGGCACCTGCTCCTCACAGCCCTGCGGAGGGGAAGTCCTGCACCTCTGCTGGCACCTTGCTGCGAGTTCTGCACCTCAAAGGAGGGGCAAGGGAAGARAAAGAGACAATTTCCATCATTTCCATTCAATGGTGCCTCTCGCTTGGCCAGAGTGGACAGCAGAGGTTGTCTGTCCCAAGGCAAGGTCAGCTCCAAAACCCGGCCRTGAGAAAACAACAGAACCTCACAGCTTCTCTTTCCAGCTCCAGGAGGAAAAATGCAGTTCCTGGGTGGTTTTCTTGCTCCACGTTGGTCCAGGGCCTCTGCTCCCCTTCTTGTCAGCCAGAGCAGTGCCCTGACCTGTGCCCAGGGCACGTGGGCAGCCTCTGCCCTGAAACCACCGGCCCTTTCCCTCCCCTAACCCTGCCTTTGTCCCTTGTGTCCCCGTCCAGGCTGAAGACCCCTACTACACGGAGAACGGCAGCCAGGGGAACACGATGCTGATGTCGCCCTCCCAGGAGCCAGGGGAGCCGCAGGAGAAGCCAAACCTCCCCAACCTCAACGGGGGCACCCAGGAGAACGGGACGGGCCAGGCRTCCTCCAAGAACGGGCACTCGGGCAGGCAGCACAGCCCCGCGGACACCGAGATGTGAGCGGGCCCGGAGTCCCCACGGCAGCCACGGGGGCACGGAGGGACAGGGCGGGGCAGGAGCTTTCCATGGACAGTTAGGGAATTGCAGACCTTCTGTATTTTTATTATTGTTTCTGTGAAGAACTTCAAAATCAGCCTAAAGCACATTGAGGGCCAGAGCTGCCCAAGAGCAGCTTCTCTGCTGCCTCCTCCTCCTCCTCCTCCCACTGACCACACAAGACACTTTTTCCCAGCTGTTCTCTGCTTTTGTTGTTAGAAGAACATCAGGAGAAATGCAAGTGCCCTTCGCCCTCCACAGCTTTTAAGCAGAGGCAGCGTTTGACTCCAAGCAGCCCAAATTYCTGGGAGCAATATGTTAGGCTGATTCAAGTAGTTCAATTGGGATTGCAGTGACAAAAACCTCTCAGGTTTCAGATAGTTTTGGTTAAGGGAGCTGTTTATAATCTCATCCTTATGTTTAAGTGCAGGATTTCTTTCTCTTCTAAGACCATCAGGCATTTAACCCCCTTCTTGTGCTTTAGGGCTTCTCTATTATTTCCTACTCCAGCAGAATTTGCTGAAGCTCTGTGTAAAACTTTCCAAGTGGAATTGAAGGCTGGAATGTCAATAGACCTCAAACTTGTTTCTTTTTGAATCCTACCAGGACACAGGCAGTTGTTTTAGAGGAAAAATCTTCCCCAGTCTCCTCCTGTCAGGGACTGGGGTGGGTGTGATGAGGCAGAGCCAGAAATTTATCCCTCAAGTGAGATGAGGAACACTGGATAGGGCTGTGGGGCTCTGTGGGTGGCTGGGGCTGGGAATGCCCCACCACTCTCCCTGCTGGCACCTGGGGCAGGAATTTGGGAATAAAAGATGCCAAAGGGCTCCCAGTGGGATGAGTGGGAGACAGAAATCCGGCTCTGGGATGGGCGTTCCTCTCTCTGCACCAGCAGCAGGTACATGAACAAAGAGCAGGATTTTCACTTTGGTGAGTCCCCGAGTCCCAGGAGCAGGAGCAGGAGCTGGTCTGACCCCTCTCTGCACTGATCCTGCTCCCAGTAGGAGTCAGGGACCCCAGGCAGGTGTGTTCCCCATCCCAAGCACATTTTTAGGGAGGCAAAGCCCTGACTGAGCCAGCCCCGTGCTGTGGTGCCAGCCCAGGGGAGGTGGTGGTTGAACACCAACCTCTGCTGGCACCAGCAGTGACCTCCAYGCCCAAAACAAGCACAGAAGCAGCCCTTGAAGCTGATCCGCCCTCTCACGAGTGAACTCATCCCAACCTTTCCTCAGTGCTGAACACCTGAGGGGAAGGGGTTTTTTTGGTACAACGCTCAAAGCAGTGACAGCCACGTCCGTCATCACCYGGGGCTGTTCTTGTGGGTGCAAGAGTCGCTTAAACACAGTGCAGATTTGTTCGCTTTGGTGTGAGTCGCTTCTCCCAAATCTCATTGTAAATAATCCCAGTCGGGGGGGGGRAAAAAAAAAAAAGAATAATTAAGTATTAAAAATGAGCTTCTCCGTTGTGTCCTTGGAAGAGCAGCGTGTTTGTCCCGCCGGGACGCGTGGCTCCGGCTGGTGCCAGCAGGGTGGGAGGACAACGCCTCACGGAGAGGCTCTTTCCCAGCAGAAATCCCATGACTAAAGGCTGTGGCTTGCTCCGAGCACACCCTCCCTGTCCCAGCAAACACGTCTGCAGCACGAGTGACGTGCAGCAAATTGTTGCACCTCGCTTGTTGGATTGTTTTTTTGGTGTTTGAAACACCCAGTTAATCCCTGGAAAAATAAATGAGGCTCCGGAGCGATGTGCGGGGCTGGGGGCTGACCTGACGGCAGGGAGGATGCACCAGGGGAGGGGCAGGATGGACATCAGRAGGGATTTCTCCATGGAAAGGGTGGCCAGGCGTGGGAAGGGGCTGCCCAGGGAGGTTTGGAGTGCCCATCCCTGGAGGTGTCCAAGGAAGGCCTGGAGGTGGCACTCAGGGCTCTGGGCTGGGGACAAGGTGGGGATGGGGCACAGGTTGGGCTCGATGATCCTGCAGGGATTTTCCAGCCCAAAGGATTCTGTGACTCCGGGAAGGCTCCCTCACCCTGGGCACTCTGCAATAACCAGCGGCATTTCCTGCCCCAAGGATTTGCAGGGGGATGTGTGGCAGCCCTTTAGTGCTTCCTCTTGCAGAGATGCTCCATTTGGGAATGGGTGTCCTTCCTGACCTGGCCTCTCCTCTCTGGGATGCCTGACCCTTCCTAGGGCTGATTCCCTGGCAGAGGCACACCAGGAACTCCTCAGGGGACAGGAACCGGCCACTAACTCCTGTTTTGCTGTGTTTGGAGGCAGTCTGACCTCTGGCAGACCGGCTGCAAGGGGAACAGATGCAGGAAAACGAAATTCCTTTCCCAGGGAAAGCTCTCCCAGAGGCTTGATTAGCACCGGGAGGTGAGACAGGGAGCTGGGGCTGGCTTTTCTCCTGGCAATTGTTTATCTAATCAGCACCGTGTCAGGAGCTGGAGATCCAATCCGACGTCAGGTGCATTTCTCACAGCTCRGGGTATGTCCTGCAGCCAGGCAGAGACAATGGAGCCACAGTGAACTGCTCTGGCAAAACAAAAGCCTTCTCCAAAGCCTCCAGATTGAGGGAAATGCCGGGAGCGGGTGGCGGAGCGGGGACGGTGCTGAGCCGGCGGAAAAGGCTGGAAAAGGCTGGGAAAGGCTGCACTTCCAGCTCAGGAAGTTTTCTGCCTGTGTGTAAACGCAGCCAGGCTCAGCTCTGGCCCAGCCGAAAAGGTTTTCATTGTTATTCCTCCCTTATCAGATCCCTTGCATTCCTTCCTTGCCGGCCCCAGGCAGCCTCCTCCTCTCACCATCCCCTGCAGCCTCACAGCTGCTTTTGGGGRCATTTTGGGGGTCYTGAATCCATTTCAGCTTCCAACAGCAACCTGATTTCCCATAGATGTGGTCCAGGGTTGATGCAAGGGCTCTTACCTGGTTCTGCTCCCACAGTCTTTTTACCTGCTGGGGACCCTCATACGGAAAGGGACCCTGTAGAGGAAAATAATCAGCAAGAAAACATCCTCTGGGGAAGAATGGTGGTAAATACAAGGTGTTAAATAYGAATATAAATATAAATAATATAAATGTAAGTGCAACACTGCCATTAAGTGACATTTGCATGTCCCAGCCTGGGACAGAAGCAGGAGCTCTGCCACCCACCCAAGCAGCCCCCAAATCCTTCTGCAGGTTGAAATCACAGATTTTTCCAGAAATGAAGGAACACTTTCCTGTCTGAACATAAAATTCTGCCGAGTTGAAGGTGGCTTGCTCCGTGCATTGCTGAAACCAAATTTATCAGAGCAAACCAGTTTTAATTAAGTCTTATTCACTATATCCYTCAGCTGGATGTTCCATCCCTTTCATCATAAAAACAGCACAGCCCTCCCAGGTGAGAAAGCTCCTGCCCTGCACCATCACCAGCCCCTCACAGCCACACAGCACATCCTGGGACAGGGAAAAGCAGCTCCTTCCTCTGTTTGCTGGTATTCATTCCCTGTTCGTTGCAGGGGAGGGAGGTCAGAGCCCCGGCTTGGAACTCACCGAGGTTCCCGCAGGATTTTGAAGCAGCAGCAGAGGTACATTTATACTCCAATGCTGCTATCTGCTGGTTGTGCTTTGCCAGAACAGCCAATCCTGGGCTCTAGAGGGCAGCTGGAACTCGGGAAACGGTGCCCAGGCGGAAACAGCTCCCAAAAAAGGGTCCTGCCCCAGCACAGAGCCCTGCTGCGCCCCGGGGTGCCACAGTCCAGCCCCGAGCTCASTGAAACCGTGGAATTACGGAAGAATAATACAGACAGGGCGCTTTGGAGCTCATATCCCAGGAATGGGGACCATCTGCAGTGAAATTTCCAACGTGGATTTCACATCAATTTGTTTCCCATGCSCTTGTTTGATGCTGGACCCTGCAAAACTCCTGTGGGAGCTCTCCCGTGTTTGCTGCTCCATCCCCTGCCAGGCCACGCAGGATTTTCAATCCGAGCCCAGGGAATGCAGTGGCACGGGAGGGCTTTGGAACATCCTGTGTCCCACCCAAGGGGGCTGGTGAAGCAGCATCCACGGGGCCATATCCCTGCAATCCCTGCTCGGGAACCAGCAGTGCCCTTGGCTCAGTCCTTTCCGAGCCAGCCTAAACCTGAGTCACCATCACATGGCCATAAAGGCAGGTCCCAGAGCTGGAAAAGGCTGATGATCAAGCTCATTCCCTTTTTTCTCCTTTTCCAASCGTGGAATTTCAGTGGTGGGGCTGGCAGTGCTGGGTTAATGGTTGGATTTGATCTTAGAGGTCTTTTCCAGCCTTAATTCTTCCACGATTCCATGGTTCTGTGTTTGCTTTCAAGGTAAATGGAACAGCATCCATGCAGGGATTTTCAACCCCCCAGAAACTGTATTTACAGCTATTTGCATTACAGGCAYTTCCCATGTGTTTGGAGTCTTTAATCTCAGCCTTCAGATCCATTTAATTTGCTGGTGTTTTGATTTGTAGCAACAGACGTAAATGAGATTATCCATCCCCTGAGATCAACTGTGAAAGGCAAACGCTGAGGAGTTGGGGTCTACAAACATTTTAATGTGTTGCAAACCTTGRGATGAAGCCAGAGATGGGCAGAGATCAGGGAGAGCCAGGACTGAGGACCCAAAGGTCCCAGGCTGCGTGAGCAGGACCTTGGGGTGATGCAGAGCTGTCCCCATATCCCAGACTCCTCCTCATTCCTGAAGGACCCGCAGGGGC
This sequence comes from Amblyornis subalaris, assembly GCA_018881555.1. NCBI lineage: Eukaryota > Metazoa > Chordata > Aves > Passeriformes > Ptilonorhynchidae > Amblyornis > Amblyornis subalaris. The sequence goes on along the minus strand of JACAXG010000148.1, from coordinate 704,961 downwards.
AGGAGGAAACACCTTCACAGCGTGCAAAGAACATGCCAAGTGCTGTGAGGCTGCACAATTTTCATTTTTAACTTAAAAAAGCCAGGTGAGAGAAGGATGGGTGGGCCTGGGCTGTTGTTGGTGGGTTGGTGTGGAGCCAGGTGCAGGAATTCCTTTGAGTTAAGATTTTCCTGTCTACCATTCTTAGTGTTTTTCTTCTGGAGGAAAAAAAAAAGGCCACGATTTTGAATAGTTCTTCTGTTAATTTTCTAATGGCAGCTTCTGGTGTTGGGGAAAAAGGAGTTTCACTCCTGGTTCCATTACTCTGCAGAAAAACAAAGGTCTCAAAAGTCCTGTCTCTTTTTGTCCTGCACAAAACACAGATGTCCCAAGGGCTCCTATGTAGGAGATTCATTCTCAAGTTATGTATTTTTTRTTCCTATAAATTAAGCAGTACATAACTCTTCTGACTCTTATTTATTTGCTATTTCTGGTTCTTTTGATTTTTTTTTTCCTTCGTATTTTTTCAATCTTCATGTTTTCATCTTCCCTCCGTCCTTATCTCCTGCCTGCCCCAGAGGCTGATTGCTGCTTTGGCAACATGCTAACGTGTTTAGGAATGATAAGACGTCTAATTAATAGTTTAATTAGCAGTACAAGGTCTTAATAGCTTATWAAAGGAAACACATTCAGAAAATTCTTTTCCTCTCCTTGCGCYGGTACAATATAATTTACCAGCAAATGATAAAACAGTTCGAAACGTTCCGATTTCAGAGAGGGGAGTGGGGCCGGGTCGGTGATTTCACGGGGGATTTTGCACCGCTAATGCCATTATTTTGTTGTCGTTGTTTTAAAACAATTTAAGAGATTAACAAAAGCRATTGGGAAGGAGCGGCGAGGCTGTCCCGTGCAGGCAGGAGCCTGAGAGAGGAATTAAGCACAACTGCTTTCCTGACTCGAGCACATAAACAAATCCCGGGGAAGGCAAACTCGCTCTTTAAGAGGCTCTGGCTGCTATGTCAGGTCGCGGTGGGAGCCGGAGCAGCGCAGCCTCCGGCCGCCTCCTCCCGCTCCTCTCCCACTCAGATCAGCTAAAAATCCTTATTTTAAATCGAGGCATCCTTGCCTTAGAGGCTCTGGCCCATCTCTAAGCCCTGCGGCCGCCTCCAGAGCGAAGCCCAGCGCCGAATCCCGCCGGGAGCGGAGGGAAACCGGAGCGCGCCGCCGCAGCTCGGGTTCCCCGGGCCGCCGTGTTTTTCCTCTGACCCGCACAAAGATTTCTTTCTAAATTTATCGCGGCGCTCATCGGCAGGCCCACTTAGCGCAGATTAGGAGGCTGGGCGGGCAGGGCCCATCGGAATGAGGGCAGGGGAGCCTGGAAAAGCACGCGGGGCCGAGCGGGCGGCGRGGCGGGCGCGGGGCAGGKGCGGCCCCGTCCGTGAGTCCKTCCGTCCGTCCGTCCCCGCTCCCACCGCATTCCCGGCTCCAGAGGCTCCCTCCCCTCCCCGCAGGCTCGCTGCTCCGAGATGGCAGCGCCCCAGCTCCCGGCCGGGTCCAGGGAGGGTTCGCCGRTCCCCGGAGGCCCCAGCGCTGGCACCGCTGGGGAATTTCCACTGGGCTGCGGAATTCCGCCGGCTCCGCGCAGGGCGCAGCGGGGAAGAGGGGTTTGGGGAAGGTTTGTGCGGCACCCCCGAGAGGATGAGCATCCCCGCGCCCCCCCGGACCTCCCGTGTGTCCCCCCAGCGCACACCCCGGGCTCCTGCCCACCTTCGGGGGGTGAGGGGGGGAGCGGAGCTGTGGGTTTGTCCCGCGGTGGGGACAGCGAGCGCTGTGCCCCGTCCCGCCGTGGGTGCTGGCTGATTTTAGCCGCACGCTTCGCGGAGAGCCCTACCCAGGGGAGTATGAGCCGTGTTTGGAATCACGCAGGGAAATTATGCAGTTCCAAGGATGGCATAATTGGGAGAACGCTTSACTAGCGCAATTTTCTTATGTGCCTGTCAGCAAATCACTTAATGTGTGCTGTGCCAAGTTTCCCAGCCGCTAAATGGGGAATGATTATCCCACCACTTCCTAAGAGGGAGTGAGAATAATACCCACTAATGACTGTGGAGGTCCTGGAAGGTGGTCCTGGGAATGTGCAGTGACACAGGCAGAGGCTGCAGCCCTGGAAAGAACACGCAGCATTTTAAACCCGACCGTCAGACTTTAATTTCTCCTCATGATACTTTTTTTTCTCCTTTTTTTTTTTAACTGAGGAAAATCCCGAAATAGATTTGTGTCTGTTCTTGCCGGATTTTCAAAGACTTCGCTGTCGTCCCCTGGGATGGGACATCCCGGCTGCGATGGGGAAGAAGAGGAAAATGCCGGGAGAAGGCAGCGCGGGGGAGTCTGGAGCGAACCCCTCACCCCCCGTCCACTCCCGCGGCCCCCCCTCGGGATCTCGCTGCCTCCTGGGAATTGTAGTCGGCGCGGGGTGACCTTGGCCCCGCGGCCGCCTCCTCCGCCGGGGCTCCCGGAGGGACGGGGGGGGCCCGGCCGCCTCCCCCGCCCCCGCCCCCGCTCCGCCCCGGCTCGATGCGGCCCCGGCAGCCGCTGCGGCCCCCCGGGAGCGGKTCCGGCCCGGGAGCCGCGGGGATGCTGCGCCAGGCGAGTACCGCGGGCGGGGAGCGGGGGGAGCGGGGCCGCGGGGCCGGGCACAGCCCGAGCGCATCCCGAGCGCACCCCGCGCACATCCCGCTGCATCCCCGCCCAGCCCGAGCGCACCCCGCGCAAATCGCATCCCGCTGCATCCCCACGCACACCCCGCTGCATCCCCGCTCACACCCCGCTGCATCCCCGCTCACACCCCGCTGCATCCCCGCGCACACCCCGCTGCATCCCCGCGCACACCCCGCTGCATCCCCACGCACACCCCGCTGCATCCCCGCGCACACCCCGCTGCATCCCCACGCACACCCCGCTGCATCCCCACACACCCCGCTGCATCCCCGCACACCCCGCTGCAT
>JACAXG010000148.1:647112-701706 GCA_018881555.1 Amblyornis subalaris | reverse complement strand
CCGCTGCATCCCCGCACACCCCGCTGCATTCCCGCACACCCCGCTGCATCCCCGCACACCCCGCTGCATTCCCGCACACCCCGCTGCATCCCCGCGCCTCCCCCGCGCTTCCCGTGCGCATCCATCCCCTGCATCCCCCCCCGCGCATCCCCTGCACCCTCCACGCGCATCCCGCTCTCGTCCCCTGTGCCCCGCGATGCGCATCCCCCGCGCATCCCCTACCCCCCCACACTCCCACCCGTCCCCCCTCGTTGTCCCCCTGCCCCTCCCCTCGGACCGGGACCCCCCCGCTGGAGCGGGCGCTGCTTCGGGCCCGAGGCGGGTCCGGCCGCGGCGGGGGGAGGGACTCGCGTGGGATTGGGCACGGCCCCCCCTTCTCCGGAGTGACGAGGATRATTTGAAATCATCATAATGTTGATAATAACAATGCTTATTATCATAATGTCAATAGCGATAATAATAAATAGGAATAATAGTAAATAGCAATACTAGCAATAATAGTAATGATGATGATGATCATGCTAATAATAATGCTAACGATAATAATAATAATATAATTATGTTAGATCTAAATAAAAGGAGCCACATGGGTAATAATAATAATAATAATAATAATAATAATAATAATAATCTAATTCTCTTCCATTTAAATAAAAGGATCCAAATGAGTAAAATCTTAGGCAAGTCTGCCCAGGCTCCCTCCTTCCTAGTGGATAAGTGGGAATGACAGCCATAGGCCAAATGAGAACATCAGGTGGAATTTAAGGGGTCTCTCACTCCTTCCTATTTTAACACAAGGCCACGGGGGCTGCAAGGAGCTGCTTTACAGCTTCATATTTTCTCTACTTTTCTATTTAGGGATAATTGCTCCACATTGCATTGTAACTTCCATGCCATGGGTTGTCATGTTCTTGCTCCTTTTTTTTTTTTCCCAGAATATATGATGCAGTTTCTGTTTGTGAACTGTTTTAATAGCAAGGTGGCTGAGACAAAGTTTACTCAATAAACTTGCTTTTCCCCTTGAGCAGCTTTAGCTTAGATAAACGGGCTTTAAAGTCCCGGGCTAGCGTGGGACTAGGACTGTTTACCATTCATCATTGTTAGTTAATTGCTGTTTGGTTAAATATTTAGTTTGGATTAAGTTCTTTTATGCCCTTTTCTTGAAAAATAATAAATAAAGGTGTGTTTAGCCATGTGGTAAAAGGCYTTTTAGAAGGCTTTTTAAAGACTCTGCAGGAGGGAAGCTCCATAAAGTTCTTTTCTGTATTTTGCATTTAGATTTTCGTACTTTGTAGTCTGCTGTGTTGTTATATTTGTAATTAGCCAAGCTGAAGTAGCAAGGGCATTTGACTGTAGTGACTGCAGACAGTTTCATTCCTTATTCCAAAGAGAAAAACCCACAGAATCGTAGAATATGCCAAGTTGGAAGGGACCCACAGGACCATCCAGTCCAACTCCTGGCTCTGCACAGGACAGCCCCAAATAGAGTTTTCATCATGGTTTAAATGCACGAAATCCAGCTCGTGGCCTGCAGTGGGCTGTGTTCTGTGTAAGGGGACAGGGGAAAGGCACTTTTRGGACTTCACAGCCCCCGTGAGGTGTCGATGAGCAGCAGGACGAGGAGCTGAGTGGGGGGGTCGAGCCCCCAAGCAGGGGGGGCTTTCAGGTTCCAGGTCCTGCTCCCTGCAGAGGTGAATGAGCGGGAGGATCCGGTGGGGACGCRGCTGGGGGAGGCCTGGCAGAKCCCGGGAGCTCACTGGAAAGGGCCTTTTTTGGTGCAAACTCCCGTGTYCTGCAGCAGCAGTGACCCAGTCGTTACATAAACAAGGGTTTAATTTTGGAACTTTAATATTTAACGGGCTACGTCTCCTTTGCTGGTTCTCACACAGTGCCCGCCTGACAAAATGCTCCTTACCCGCGGTACTGGTCACTGCTGACGTGTCCTGTGCTGGGTTCCTGTCTGTTTAGGTGAATATTTGCCCATTAATAATAATTCTCTGTCTCGGTGTGGCTCTGCCAGGCCGGGGCAGGGGTTGATAAGGTGCCACCGCCCTGGCTGCTTCTCCTGAGCTCTGCTCTGCCATGAACAGGGAGGACAAGGAACACCAAAGGGTGTTGCCTGTTCTCTGCAGTCAGCAAGCCTCCTGCACAGGCCAGTGAAGGTAACACAGGGGTCTCCTGGGAGGGGACAGAAGCTCTACCTGTCCCCTCTGTCAAAGATGGTTTCTCATCTATGGTCCAGCCTTGACTGGGCTGTTCTAAAACCAGCAGAGAAGTCAGAGGAACAGGGAAAAAATGGCACTAAAAGTGCTTTAAGGAAGGAGTTACCATGGAGATGGGAAGTTGAGTGGTTTTATTTCAGGTTATTAGAAGGCAGGAGGTCCTTCCCAAACGAACCTGTGAGGTCTCCATACCACAGCTTCTGCCTTTCCTGCTTTCTGAGCTGTGTGTTGGCTTTGGTGGTTCCCTCTCTGCCAGTCTCTCCAGTCATGGAATGACTGCACCTCCAGCTTGGAATCCCCCTGGACCACTTTGAGCAACCCCTCCCAACACCAGTTCCTGAGTGGGATGGATTTCCCTGCCTTATGTCTGTGAAATGGATTTAGAACCATAGAAAGGTCTGGGTTGGAAGGCTTCAACCTCATCCAGTCCCACCCCTGCCATGGGTAGGGACACCTTCCACTACCCCAGGTTGCTCCAAGCCCCGTCCACCCTGGCCTTGGACACTTCCAGGGATTTACAGAAGGAAGCTTTTGTTCTTTGTGCTGTAGGAATTGCATTGGTATTCCGGGAAAGAAATATTTGCCTTTAAACTACAATGTAGCATTTCCCTTCCGGCCCTAAAACTTTCTCACCTGGGTCCCCAGGACCCTTCCRCAGCATTCCCAGCCGGGTGGCTGTCTCCGTAAAGCACTGGGAGAGGGAGTAATGTAGGCTTTGCACCCTTTAAATATGATTTAATGGTGCATTTCTCGGCGCTGGCTACACTGGGCTGTGAAAGGAGCAGGAACTGCGCTCGGGTACAGAATGAAACCTGTCCCTGCTGTGTTTACCTGGCCTCCCACAGGTGCTGTGTGACCGTGGCCCGTCACGCCGCCTGCCCAGCACACTCTGTCACGTAACTGGAATGATGCAAATACGAGAATTAGCCCTGCCCTGCTGGGGCTGCACAAATCCATCATGCCAGGAGCCTGCCTTTCCCCCGCAGGGAGCGTCCAGGGAGGAGCACCCAGGCATGGCAGGGAGCTACAGTCCTTCCCAAATCCCGCAGCCAGCCCTGCCTGTTCTCCTGAGTAACACCGTGTCCACCGCTCAGAGCGTCCACTTAGGCTTTGTGGGTTTGGAGTTTTTTTAACCCATCACTTTGAACCTACAAATTCTGGATTTATTCAGATGGTTTTTTTCCCAGCSACTGCACATCACGAGCTCCTGCCTTTACTCCTCACTGTTTTCCCAGGGATGTGCCTCGGTGATTTTGTATCATCTCCAAACGTTGCCAGCTCACCACGCACTCAATTTTCCGAAATGTTTGCAGAATTCTCGAGAAGCTCCCAACATCCTGGCCCATGTATTTATGTACATTTGGGCAATTCAGTTTTCACCTGCACTCAAAGTTTGGTGAATGGTCCTCCCAGGGCAGCTCTCATCTTGGACAACCTCATTTTAACCTCTCTGTTCCGGGGCAGGAATGGCTTTAGATAACCCCAAATCCACCCCTGCGGGTGCTGGGTTTGGCACCAAGACTGTGCAGAACCAAACCCTCCCCTGGACCCTCCTGCAGCAGAGAGGGGAAGGAAAGCTCCATCTCCAGCAAAGGAGCTGCAGGTCTCCAGAAGGACCTTCCACAGAGCATCTGTTACATCTCACCGAGGGAATTCTGACAAGAGAGGCTGCAAAGCCAACTCCTGGGAATGCCAGAGTTCCTGATGAAAGAGCGCGTGTCAGAGGGAAGACTGGGATGTAGGGCTCAGTCACTCTTGGCTCATTGATGTGCACATCAGATGGCCTTGTCTCCTCCTGTCACATCCCGTCTGCTTCCCCCCCGATCCCCTCGAGCACCTCTCCTCCCCCTGGGGGCGACTGAAATGGGGCAGCCGAAATGCCGGAAGACACCTTCCTGAACATTTCCCATTTCGCAGACCCCCGAATTCTAACGAACATCCCGCACCTTTTCCCCTGCCATAGACGCACCTCTTCCCAGGCCAAGCTTCCTACAGACCTGCTCTTTTCCCACGGCAAACCCGGATCAGCCCTGTCCCCGGTGACGCTGCTGTCCCCCGAGCTGCGCCGTGCCCCTCCGCCCTGGCACACCGTGCTCCCGTTGCCAAGGAGCCGCCGGTGCTGCAGGGAGCCCTGGGCTGCTCCAGCCTTCCCGCTCATCCTCTGCCTCCTCCCCACCTCCCACCCGGCCCCCGCCACCCTGGCACTGGGAACAGGGACGCTGCGAACGCCTCCCCGCCGCGGGGCGGGCTGGGATGCGCACGTGGAGCATCCCGGGGACCGAGCAGGGTGTTACTACCGCGGGGYGACAGGCACCTCTGCGAGAGAACTCAGGTTGCCATGGTTACAGGTGGAAAACTGGGCTAGGGGTTACCTCGGGCCAGTGGCACACGGAGCACAGCAGCCCGTGGCGTTTCGGGACACCTGGGACRGTGTGAGCCGGGCTGGCGGCCACCAGAACGCCCCGAGCCCCCGAAGTACAGCTAAAAACTTCCCCAAACTTCCCCAGCGGGAATGGCCGTGAGCTGCGGCCTCGGGGAGGGCGTCAGGCTGGGGCAGAGCAGCTCCTGCGAGACTCTGGCACGAGGAGCCCATCCCAGCCCTGGGATCTGCCACCACTTCTGGGTGCGCCCCAAATCTTAAGGCTGCAGCCTGGGCCAGTGGAAGGTGTCCCTATGCATGGCACGAGATGAGCTCTAAGGTCCTTTCCAGCCTAAACCGTTCGATGATAATTTATTCTCATTTTCTTGGGTTTTTTGGAGCAGAGGAATAGTAGTAGATGCTGGCTTAGAGGCCTAAACCCAGTCCTTGCCATTCCTTCGGTGCTTCCCGCAGGATGAACGTGAATCCTCGGCTCTCCATTCCCCTTTAAAGGAGTAAAAATGGCTGGGAAGGAGCTGGTTTATGTGGGGGTTTTTTAAGAGAAAAATAGTTGGCAGGAACATGAGCAAAGCTGAAAGTATTTTCATCTGTTTTGGTTTGTAATGTTTAATGTTTTCTTTTCTACTTTACGAATTATACAAAGGAATCACTCAAAAYAAAGGTCTCCCATTCTGGTAAGGGGAAAAAAATCTATGGTGGGACTAATGTGACTAATGAGAATTGGCCAAGCAAGRAAAAAATCCAAAATATCTTGAAAAAATGACAATATCCATTTTTTCATAGAAAAAAAATACAAAAGTTCATTCTCTAATTGAGATTTGTTTGCAAAATAWTTCCAGGCTTGGAAGAATAATCAACTCATGGATAAAAATACTGTTTTGAGATCAATTTTTATTTTATTAATGGTAGCTTGGATTTTAGAAGTCACTAATGGCTTTCAAATGATTATTGCTATGTAAGTACAAAATACSTGTCCTAAATTTGTGGACCCTTGTTTTGTGAAAGGCTATGGAGAGAATTGATCAAGAAAACACATTTTTTAAAAAAAATAAACCTTGGCAGTTTGAGGACAAAGCAGCTGTGAAAGGATTCTCATCCTGCTCCCTCTTTTTCCCAAGTATTTTCAAAGATAATAGCTTAGAACTACTTATTTTTAGAAGCCTCTAGAAGGCTCAGCTGAGACCCAGAGGCCACTGTGGCTCAGCGCTGTACAAGCAAATTATTTAGGCCAGTTTATCCCCGGCCAAAATAATTTACAATCCCAGTTTCCAGGCTGAGACAAGAGGCAGAGAGAAACCTCAGCCAGCGCTGCCAGCACCAATCCCAGCAGGAACAGCAGAACGCCCCGGTCAGCGCCGGCGCCGGCGCAGCCAGCCAAGCTGATGAATATGATAATCCCAAATATGATAATTTTCGGTAATAAAAAGCACTTCAGGAATTTTTTCAGATAAGAATAAATGATTTGTGGCAGCGAGGGTTCTCGTGCCGGGCGTTGCCCTGGCAGCCGGGGCTGGGTGAGGAGCCGGAGGCTGCTCCGTGCGTCTGGCAGCTCCCGGGCGCCCGTGGGTGCCGAGCTGGGGTGGGAGTGGGGACTGCAGCGGCTCGGATGAATCACAGCACATTTCCCAATCTCTGCTGTGCTCAGAAAAGCAGCCGCTCCAGGAGGGGCTGGCAGACACACGCAGGCAGTGGGATGTGCCCTCCCATCCACAGGGCTTTCCAAGCCGGGCCCGAGGCTCTGCGCACGTCTGTAGGTGCATCCCAAAAAAAGTGGGCACAGGGATGGGGGATGCTCCCGGGCGGGGKTTGCTGTCGGCACAGCGATGCTAAACAAGATGCTAAGGAATGTCCAAACAAATTTTTTCCCTGTTTGTTCATTTCCCARTTGGAAAATATTGCTTTGTTGTATTGAGGTTGGCGAGAGTTTTAATGGGAGGTTTTCGTGTACCCAGGAGCTGGGAGGTGACAGCAGGAATGACARCCAGCACTGTGGAACAGCCATAAACTCTGCTACAGCCTCAGCTGGGCTCCAGGAGACTGGCTCCGTGGGACTGTCCTTTGGGGAGTCAAACAGGGATGTGCAGGTGAATTCCTGCCAGCTCAGGGGAGTGCCCGGCAGCCCACAGGTACCAACTGCTCTGCACTGAGCCTTTCTCATTTAATTAAAAATAAAAAAAAAAGCCAAATCCTGGATCTGCATTTCAGTGCAAAGGGCCAAAGAACCCTAAAAATGTAAAKTGAAATGTTTTCTGATCAGCTGTAAGCAAAAATATTGTTGCCTCCAGCACATCCAAGCCTTTATCCCCACTCTCAGCGACCAGGGGGTGCCAGCCCTGGACACGATCYTGCCTCTCTCATGGCTGTGCCCTGGCATTCATCAGAACTTTTATTTTTGAATAAAACATCCCACCAGGCTGAGTTGGAGATTTAAATGAAATTCATGCTGTTCCCCCTGCACTAGCAGGAGTTGTTTCTCAGGAAAATCCAAGATATTGAAGGAGTGTTTGATTTCTGCCACAGCAACTAAAAGAAACCCCAGAGCATTCACTCCTGGTTTCTGATTAAACAAAACTAAATTGTTATGGCTGAAGGGATACATTTTCTGGCTAAATATTTAAATTGGTAATTAACATACATCCTTCGTGGTGGGAAAAGAGTTTTTTGCCAGAGTTTCGTAGACTCGATGGGACAAATAAACTTACCAGAGTTTGGAAAACAGAGGCTTAAATCTGTTTATTTCATACTAAACATTTTGTAACTCTGCTTCTGAGGAGCAGTCAGCTCCGAGTGCGACTGAGGTGCAGGAGGGAATGAAAGCAGCAGGGATTTACGGCACGGCCCCGCCGCGGGGGTTTAACCACGCCGGCAGCCCCGGCACGCTCGGGGAGCCGGGAGGGAGGTGCCGAGGCTCGGATCTTGAACCAGCAAAGCCCACGGTACCCGCAGCCCCGTTTTGCAGAGGCTGAGCTAAGCGGGCAGAGCAGCTTTGCGGGCGGGAGCTGCGCTAAGCCGAGCCGCTCGGCCGGGGCCGGGGCCGGGGCCGGGGCCGCTCCCTGCGAGCGCTCCGCGTCCCGGCTTATGCAATTGCTGCCCCCCGGCCCCGCCGCGGCCGCCCCGGGCACCGAGCCCCTCTCCATTCACGGCCTCCCTGTGCCCACGTGAAACGGGAAACCTGGGAAAAGCAGGAGTGTGGCTGTAATTGGGATTAGTCTATTTTTAGCAGGCTGTCTGCTGCCCTGTCCACGCTCCAGCTGAGATGTTTAATTCTGTCCAGCTCGACTCTTTCTGCAGCGGCACTCAGCACTGATTTTTCTTTTCTTATAAACCTTGAATCTGGTTTTTTTTTTGGTTGGGTTTGGGTGGGAACGGTGGTTTTTAGGAAAACCCTTTTTTTCCCCCACGCACAGTAACTGGAAAATCCAGCACTAAAGTAATACGAAGGTTGCTGTATTAAAAAAAAAAAAAAAAAAAAAGTTATACAACGTTTACTATCATTATTATTCATTTTACTATGGAGTTTGGAAACCTCGTCATAGATCAGGAATGTGTTGTACCCTGTGCTGCACAAACAGCACAGAAGGAAAATTGCCTCTTCCAAGCTATATTGGATGAAAACACGCAGTGATACCAAAAGGATTTTTGTTAAATGGCAACAGAACGAGATGTTAAAGACATCTCCGAGCACCTTGCCGTTTACTGACCCCGCATTTAAATACCTGCCGAGCGTATCTTTAACCTTTTATGATGTATTTGCAAAGGGAAACTTCAAGATTAGCGCYTAGGAAAACACCCTGAAACACAGTTGGACCGACATCAAGAGACTCCTCCGGCCTCGCTGCCCGCCCCGGGAATGTTTGGCTTCTGCAAATATTCCTGCCCCGTGCCAGAGCGGCCCTGGGGAGGCGCGTCCCCGTGTCCCCCCGGCCAGGGGAGCGGAACCTTTAAGGAGAGAATGGGGCAGCGAGTGGGGCTGTTCGGGGTTTGCCTCCCACGGGTGGTCCAGGGCCTCGGGACTGGGAAGATGCTCCTGAGGGAAAAGGAGCCAAAGGCCGCTCTGCCCCCGCAATCCCAGCCCGGGGCACGCTCAGCTCCCGGCACGGGCAGGGCGCGTTGGGATCCACACCCGCGGTCCCCCCGCCCGGGCTGGGGTGACTCACGGAGCTGCCGAGCGCGGAGCGGGAGCGTGGCTATTCCCGTGCTCCCACCGCCAGCCCCGCTCCTCCGGCTGCGCTGTCAGGCACCTCAGCACCCCCGCCGCCTCTATTCTTAGCAGCTAATAGCTGAAATAATTCCTTTTGTCTCAGCGCCGTTGGCTCCTTGGATTTGGAAGGGAGTGAAACCTGCCCCCACAGCCTCTCCCAGCGCTGGGAAGAGCGGTCTGGCGTGCCGGGAGCCGASGGCAGAGCTCCCGTGCCAACCGGGAATGCTGATGTGGGCTGAGGACCCCAAATACCCCGACCCCGGCTCACACACAGGGCACAGGCTCGGCTTTGAAGCAGCTGGGATGTACATGGTGCCACGTCTTTGAAAAGGATCCYGGCTCTTCCAGCTGAGAGTTTCTTGGACTTCAGCGGGTAAACTCCAGGATTCCAGGGTTTCAAAGGGAGGGCCAGGTTTTCACCTGCAGGCTCCCATTCCAGCGCCTGCTTTGTAGCGTGGGCTGGGTTTGCGCTGAGAATGCAAATGTGACTCCCCAACGCCAGCACAGCCATGCCAACACATCCCCGACAGCGCTTGGGAACGATCCCACACCTCTGGCACCGCAGGCTTTTGATCTCAGCGCCAGCTGTTCCACACAATTCCCTTGAACCACCTCCCAGAGAGGCCTGTGAACCCCTCGTCCTGCCCTTTGTGGCCTGTCAGCTGTGCACACCCAAACAGACGCACGGAATCAGCTTTAGAACTGTTTGAGAAGGGGTTTATTGCTCTTTATGTGCCTGCTGCTCTTCCTCCTGCTGCTTGGGACCCCAGGAGAGCAACAGCGAGTTCCAAGGGGAACAGGGAGCCCAGAGCAGCTGTGGCTGCACCACCCCTGGGAGTGTCCAAGGCCAGGCTGGACGGGGCTTGGAGCAACCTGGGAGAGTGGAAGGCGTCCCTGCCCATGGCAGGGGGTGGGAAAGGATGGACTTTGAGGTCRCTGCCAACCCAAACCATTCTGGGATTCCGTGATTCTAAAGAAAGGACTCACTGGCCATTTCCCTGGAATTCACTAAAGCAGCTTGTCTGGAGAACAATAAAGCTTTTGAAAAAAACACTAAACCTAAATGTTTGTTGTGACTCTGTAACTCTTCTGCTGTCAGAGTAGGACAAAACCACGCGGAGCATCCCTCCATGGACTCTGGTAGCTGCGTTAGTAAATATTCCCATTTTGAAGTTCTAAGTCTCCAGTGTCTCCTCAAAAGAATTCCCTACCCACTTTCTCCCAGAGCCACMCTGCTTGGGCAGCTCCTGTCTCAGATCATGGTTAAATCTCACTCATTGACTGGGGTCCTTCTGGACACTAAGGACTATAATTAAGAGGCACAACTTGAATAAAATCCAGGAGCAAGGAACTCCCAAATCTCCCTATCAGTTTTGACCCTGATTCTGCATACAATGCGGTTCAAATTATTTAACCTTTATTTTACTCAGCCTTCCCATATGCAAAACTATATCCATTTTAAATATGAAAACATAAAAAACTTGCCAGTTCCCATAACTAACAACTAAAATTCCTTTATCTGTTGTTAGTGCAGACAATTGCTTTACTGCAGCAAASAGTTAACTAAGGGTTTTTTAAGGATGATTTTCTATTATAACAGTCAAATTAGAGGAAAAATTTAAAAATTAACCACYCTCTCATTGGTGAGGGTTAGGGGAAACTGTCCTGGCAGATGGGGTATTGTGTTCTTGTTTCTGATGGTATTCCTTGAATGGAGCTGGCTGGGAATTTTGTGCTGAATTAGAATTTTGTTGGAAATGGTCATTTCACTGAGGTTATGTTTTGTAAGGATGAGGCAGCACTGACAAATTTAAAAAGAGCTACCCCACACTAGCACTTGAAAAATGAACTATTTTGCATTTTAAAGCAGCTTTTAGGACTGTGGGCTGGTAAAGTGAAGAAACTTTTCCACTGCCCTGTCCACCTTTGCCCGACTCTTTGCTCCTTCCGTTCGTGCCCAGCCACTCCCGGGGGGATGTGCCAAGACTCCCCTTCCGTGGATGCCGAGGTCGAGGGGTTACAGATTTACAGCTGCCCAGACTTGCTCCGTCCCGGGCAGGAATTCGTTTGGCATAAACGAGGCCTTTGGATTATTTATCTGAGCCTTTCAGTTAAACAGGAACATGCCCTGATTTTAACAATCGTGTTTCCTGCGCTGGAGGAAGGTGTGGCCGATGGCATTTAAACCGAAACCCGAGCCAAGGCTTCCCCGGCAGGAAGCTGGGAGTGCGGGCAGGACCACGAGGGTTTCCTTCGGCTTTCAAAACACCAAGGGCCTTCCTCAGGTTATTTCATCGCCCACAGCAGAATAATGATGTGCACGAGGGTGGGATTTTGGGACGGCAGCCTCCATATGTTATTGCTACTGAGGTCATCGTAGCGTGACAGCAAAAGTCGCACGGGAGACGCCGGAGAACTGAGGATGAACCTTTAGGCACAGGAGTGGTGCAAGCCCAAACTTCCTCTGGACACTGAGGGATTGCTCCCTGATCCTTTCGTGGTGCTGAGGGAACTGTCAATGACAGCAGACTTGGGGATGATGCCTGGGGGGTTCAATCCTCTCCCTCCTCAAGAAATTGTATTTTTCCCCAACCATTCCAGTTGCAAGTCATGAAATCTTATTACCATGTCCAGCACTGTAAAAACTCCTTATTTTTTAATCACCCAGAGCCCAGCTGTGATGAGCCATGGGGTCACCCCTTGTTTTGGAATGGATTCCTACGCTGCCATTCCCACGGTGACACTGATCTCCCCTGCCTCCAGCCACAACCGTGGATTATGCCCATTTACCAAAGCTTGCCTTCCAGCCCAGGACTTTGCACCCTCATAGGCAGTTCTTACAAAACCAAAGCTCTGCCTCCTGCTTTTAGAGTTGGGAAAGTAAAAAAACAGAAAAAGCAAAAAAAATACCCAAACCAGTAATGAAACATGGAAAAGGGCTCCAGTTAAACCAGAAAAGCAGCCTAGATTTTTACTGTGGAATCACAGCCTCTATTTCCTTACAGAAAATGCCAAATCCTGCCCAAGAGTGTCAGAAGACGACTTTATTTTTTTAGGCCTCATTACTCAGTTCCAAAGGCTGAAGTTTTCCATTGTCCCAAGACTTCTTACAGACCTGAGTGTTTCCCAGCGCAGCTAGCTTTGAGTTCTTGGGAGCCTGAGTGCCAGCAGAAAGTACTTAGAGCCAGGTAAAGGTAGAAACGGTCCAAGGCTGGTGCTTCAAATAAAAGCAAACCATAAAAGAAATGCCACATTTCCCCTGAAAGCAGCCAAAGAGAGTCATTTGAAATAAATCAAAGTTGGTTTCACCTTCTTAATGCACCACAGGACTGACAAAAGCCGTGTGAGCTGAAAGCATCAGTCAACTGCCCCATTTCTGAGGCTCTGAGTGTTTTATCTTGCTCTGGTGTTTTATCTTGCTCTGCCGTGTTTGGAGCTCCGTGGATCTCGAGGTGGCCTCTGCCTGCCCGCACAGCGTGGCGTAAACCACCGGGGAAAAGTGGGAATGCGGAAAATCCGCCCCGGCCCCGCGCGTCGGGGCTCCCGGGAGAACTCGGGGTAACGGCGAGCAGCGCAGGCAGCTCCGGCTCACAGCACTCGCTGGCCTACTTCGGCGAGGATGACTCATTTCAGTAGCCCGAGCTCTCCCCCAGTCATTAAGGAAGGAGTTAATCCCTGCAGCTTTGGCCACAAAGTGGATGTGTAAGGCCTGAAGTCCCATGGGCCTGATTGCATAAGAAACCCTGTATTGTGGCATTTAGTTGATCATGCACTACTTCTTCTGGTCACATGGAGGCTTGATTTCCCCTTGCATCAGCTACTACAGACTTTTTACATTTCTCCTACCGGTGTCTGACTGTTCGGCTCAGCGGGGTCATCCCCTGCGCCCCACAGCAGAGCCTGTGCTGCTCACCCAGTCCCTGATCCACGGGATCCCATCCCATTTTTTGTAGGATCTTATCGGATAAACTGGGCGCTTGTAATTTTTCTCATTTGTGTCTGTGCGTAACAGGTGTCATTTTCAGTGTAGTACAGACAAATCCCAAAATAGCTCAGGCTCTTCAGACGCTGCGAGGAGAAAAAATAGTGGTTACTTCAGCTTTGGTTGTAGTGAAAAACCCAACGCTCGCAGCCGGCTCTGAAGTCGGAATTAAAATGGCAGACGTAGGTGTGGAGCAGGGATCTCTCTGGATTCCGTGCTTTCTGATGGACTGCTCCTCGCTCCTGTGTGTGTGCACATGAACTCCCTCACACAGCACTGCCTCTCCAGCAGCTCCTTTGATTCCCAGAAGCTGCATCTACCACGGATCCTCCTCCACACTTCCCGCTGCCGGCAGAGCTCTGCTTCCCCTGCCTGGTGCCGGGGCCGGCCGGAGGCACCGGGGTTAACGCCACGGATTTGGGGGGCAGAGGCAAGGAGAGAAGGCTCAGCTGCAGAAGGATTCCTGCCTGGTGATGATGCCTGCTGTGCTGAAATGCAGAGCTGCTTGTGGACTGTCTTTGTCAGGGATTATTGGATTCTGGTGACTCCAGGAACGCAGTTATTAGTTCCCCTGCCTACGCTGAGCATTTTGAATCTGTGTGTGTGATAACACTTATTAATACTGCTCAGATTAAGAAGATCCTATAGCTTTCCAGCACTTTCAGCACCTTATCTCACACCACACATCCGCCCAGCAGCTGAACCACGCTCAGATCAATGCCTTGTGGCCAGCAGAGCAGGGGCTTGTGGGGCCAGGAGTAGCCTCATGCCCAGAAGTCCTGYGTTTGTTCACAGCAGCAGCTCCTTTGAAGCTGCCCTGTGCTTCAGGGGATCTGCCTGCTGAGGATTTGCAGGACRTGGGCCTAAAATATTTTATTTCAGGAAGTCAAGCAGTGGTTGCTGTCACCGAAACAGTTAATCAAAAAGCACTAACTCTCTACTGCAACGTGTGTGTGCGTGCATGTGTGCGTGTGTGTTTTTGTTTTTTTAGAACCAGCAAGATTTGCTTTGGTTTTTTTAAAGCAGAAAACACCAAAAAAGTTGGCTGTGGTTTCAGCTGCTATCGCTCGAGATTTGTACTGCTGACTACCAATCCGAAAAGAGTTAACCTGGTAAGTATGACTCAGAAGCAGAGAAGGAGATGCGAGGCTGCGAGCCGGGGAGGAAGAAAGAGGTGAAACAGAAACAGAGGTGAGGAACAGAATAATTGCCAAAAAAAGGTGCCGAGTCCAGGAGCGACGTTCCCTCCGGTCTGCCTGGCCCTGGCACCGCTGGCACGGGCTCCCTGGAAAGCTGCAGTTCCGCTCTTATAACACAAGGAGCAGGCTGGAGAATTTAGAGCTGCGTCACAGAGCTCAGCGAGAGAGTGAGAGAGCAAGCTCCGTCGATAGGTCTACCAGCAACAGCCCTGCTGCAGCAAGAGGGGAGAGAGGCAGCAAGAGAGGCACAGAGGGCTCCAGAAAGAGAAGTAGCCCCAACACCACGGACTGGGCTCCTGCCACCATCCACTGTCATTTCCACATCGTACCCGGGCTCGCTTGGTGTAGGAGGCTTCGCCCATTGACGATGCTGGAGACCCGGCGCGCTTAATCCCGTGGGGAGGGAGAGTGGGCAGACACCGAAAGGGTTAACGGAAAGGAAATTTCTGGAACCTTCTCTTCTGCGGCGCTCCAGAGCGAGCGGAGGGCTGAGGACTGCGCAGATGGTGCACGGGCACAGCTCTTCGGTCCGGTTCGTCTCCCTCACGTACGTACCCTTTGATCAGGATGGGGCTGGAGCTGCAGCTACGTATTTGAATTATTTGCAGGGCGTCCCTTTCCCCCGGCGTCCCTAAGTTCGGATCCCGAAGTGCCTTTATTATTATTTTGGCTGGGTAGGATTGCTCTGTTCTGCGTCAGAGCTGTTTTCTCAATGGAGCGACGGCACAGGTTGTACTAATGTCACTCTTGCCGGCATTGCTGTACTGCAGAGGAGGGTTGTAGTCGTGGGGGAGAGATGACAACTTTGCAAAGACTGCCGTTTTCCTGGTTTGTCTGGGCTTTTTCTCCCCCCCCGCGTCCCTGAAGGCTGGCGTGCTGGCGAGGGGCTGGTGGAGGGGTTAACAGGCGCCCTGCGACTCGGGGCTCGGAGGTTTGTCACTGCGTAGTTCGCAAAGTGGCGAACGGTGACGCAGTGATCATTGCAGGGCACGTCGTCCAGTTTTTAAAAGCACCGGGGACAGGTACACGGGTGCCTTCCAGACGCTTCCACACCAGCTGAAAGGGGTTAAAGATGAGTCGAGCCGGGAAGCGAGCATTTAGGGATTAAATGTCATCATTTTGGCGTTGGAAAGTTGTTTACCTTGCTCTCTCGGTGTCTCCATGCTGGCAGGCGGCCAGCTCACATGTGATAGTCTTCCCTGGACTGCTGCATCATTAACGAGAGCCAGCGCGGGCTCCCATTGGCCGCGCCGGGCGCAGCGCCGGGGCCGCGCCGCCATTGGCCGCGCCGGGGATGGCAGGTGGAGCGCCCGCGCCCATTGGCCGCGCGCGGTGTCAGCGCCAGCGCTATCCCGGCCGGAGCGCTGCCCCTGCCCTCTGCCCACTCCCTGCCCTCTGCCCATTCCCTGCCCGCTCCCCGCTCCCTGCCTGCGGCTGTCAGCGCCAGCCCTGTCCCGGCCGGAGCGCTGCCCCTGCCCTCTGCCCGCTCCCTGCCTGCGGGTGCCAGAGCCCAGCGTTAGCCGGGCCGGAGCGCTGGCCCTACCCTCTGGCCACTCGCTGCCCTCTGCCCATTCCCTGCTCCCTGCCTGTGGCTGTCAGCGCCAGCGCTATCCCGGCCGGAGCGCTGCCTCTGCCCTCTGCCCATTTCCTGCCCACTCCCTGCTCTCTGCCTGCGGCTGTCAGCGCCAGCGCCATCTCGGCCGGAGCKCTGYCCCTGCCCTCTGCCCRTTCCCTGCCTGCTCCCTGCCTGCGGGTGCCAGAGCGCAGCGTTAGCCAGGCCGGAGCGCTGCCCCTGCCCTCTGCCCACTCCCTGCCCTCTGCCCATTCCCTGCTCCCTGCCTGTGGCTGTCAGCGCCAGCGTTATCCCGGCCGGAGCGCTGCCCCTGCCCTCTGCCCACTCCCTGCCTGCTCCCTGCCTGCGGCTGTCAGCACCAGCGTTATCCCAGCCGGAGCGCTGCCCTTGCCCTCTGCCCATTCCCTGCCTGCTCCCTGCTCCCTGCCTGCGGGTGTCAGAGCCCAGCGTTATCCAGGCCGGAGCGCTGCCCCTGCCCTCTGCCCACTCCCTTGCCCTCTGCCCRTTCCCTGCCCGCAGCTGTCAGTGCCAGCGTTATCCCAGCCGGAGCACCACCACTGCCCCTGCCCTGCTCCCTGCCTGGTTCCCTGTCTGCTGGTGTCAGCACCAGCGTTATCCTGGCCAGAGCACCGGCACTGCCCCTGCCCTCCGGCCATTTCCTGCCTGCCCACTGCTCCCTGCCTGCCAGTGTCAGTGCCCTGCGTTATCCCAGGCCGGAGCACCGCCACTGCCCTTGCCGTCTCCCATTCCTTGGCCGTTCCCTGTCTGCAGGTGTCAGCGCCGAGCGTTATCCCAGGCCAGAGCACTGGCAGCTGCCCCTGCCCTGCTCCCTGCCCGCGGGTATAAAATCTGAGTGTTCATTCCACCTGCTCCGAGTACCCGTGGCTGCCCCTGCCCTGCTCCCTGCTCTCTGCCTGTTCCCTGCCCGCAGGTGTCAAATCTGAGCGTTCATCCCAGCGCTGCAAGTACTGACAGCTGCCCCTGCCCTGCTCCCTGCCTGTTCCCCATCTGCGGGTGTCAAACCCAGTGCCCCTTCCAGCGCTCTGAGTACTGGCAGCTGCCCGTTCCCTGCCCACTGCTCCTTGTCTGTTCCCTGTCTGCTCCCTGTCTGCAGGTGTCAAACCCCAASGTTCCTTTTAGCACTCCAAGTACCAGCAGCTGCCCCTTCCCTGCCTGTTCCCTGCCCATTCCCTGCCTGCTGCTTCCTAACTTCTCCCTGCCTATTCCCTGCCCGCTGCCCACTCCCTGCCTGCTCTCACTGCCCACCACCCACTGCTCCYCGCCCACTGCCCGTAGCTCGCTCCGTGCCCACCTCGGATCCAGGGATGCCAGGCGTCCCTCGGGCAGCAGGCAGGACAGGGGCCGGTCACTCCTTGGCGTGCTGGGTGCAGCCCTTCGCCCATGGGTGCTCTGGGGAGGCGTCATTCTGCCGTCCAGTTGCGACGATGACATGTCAAGAGCTGCAACCCACRGCGAAGGGGAAAGTACTGGGGTTCAGGGCTTTGCTCCTTGCTTCCTTCTCCCTTGTGAGATGGCGGAGTGCTGGCAGGACTGTAAACTGCTTGGGGCAGGGATTGCACCTGGAAATTATGTCGTGGGAATAGTTAAAGAATTGAAAATTACTCTTGCCCAAACCCAGWTTTTGTTTGCACAAGTGTGAGTTTGCCACAGGCTCAGTAACATCAGGGAGAGCTGAAGACTGCCCGAAGTGAGGGGTCTGTAAGGGTTTGCAAAGGAAATAACAGCGTTAGAAAGCAAGGACTGAAGGATTGGGAAGGACTGGTTAAGGATGAATGGGAGACTGAGGGCAGAGAGCAGCTCCAGAGAGACGAGGAAATGAAGGGGAGAACCCTTTTCTCTCTTAATCATTTACTATACTATTTTTTCACCTCTCTTCCTAAAGCRACCAGCAATGAAGATGGCAACTCTGCCTGGAAGTGCTGAGGACACAACCAGCCTTGAGCTTGGTCCTTCTGGCCGAGGAAGTCTCCCGATTATGCAGTGGAGTGGTAACTTTGCTTTCTCATATGACAGGGAACATTATTCCATAGCCTCTCATCATTCCAAAGCTTACCCAAGTTTCAGGATGTGATAGCACAAGTGTTTAATCTCTATTACTCACTGGTTGACATCTCCAGCGTCAGGGCTGGTTGTTTAGCAACAACCGCTGGGCTCAGCACCGGCTCAGGCACCRCGCGGCCGCCGTCCCCATCGCCTCGGCTGCAGCCTGTCCTCTGCAGGGTGGTCTGGGAGACAGGGAGAGAGGGAAGGGCTGGATTTACACCCCGACCGAATTCCGGTGGTTGGGCTGGGAAGGCCGCAGGCGCTGCGGATTTTTCGCGACTCCGTCCTTTGCGCAGGGCCGCCATTTCCGACGGCAGTGCGGTGTAGGAACGGGGAGGGAAGAACGCGACAGACAGTACGTGCCGCTCCCCACTTTCTTTCCCTCTTTCCCATCTCCATCTTTCCTCCTTCCCCTCCTTTTCTGCCAGATTCCATAGGGAATTTCAGCCTCTTACTGCAGTCGTCACAACCCCTCCTGACTCACTGAGCCTTTGCTGGCTGTAGCTGGCTCCCTTGGAGCATCCTTGCCTCCTGCAGCGCCAGATCCGCAGAGCAGGGGAACAACAGGAATAGCAGCGACGAAGGTGGTCCCTGCAGCCAGAGAGACAGGCATAAATACACACACACACAACAACAGTTCCAGGCAGCCATGGAGAGAGTTGTGTGTGGCCAGGAGCTGGACTAAGGCACGATGCTCGGTTGTGTGGATGATGGGTGGGTTGAGTCTGTCTTCCCGAGTTCTGGCTGCGTGCACAACTCTTTGCGGTTTCCCTGCCACCGTTGTGGGGTGGAGAACCCCTTCCTTTGTAAAGGTAGAGCTGCTTGATGACRTTTCTCAGTGCTTTAAAGGAGGTGCCATTGGCAGCTGGTCTATCTGCTGAGTGTGTTCAGTGTAGGGATGTATTTGGTTTAATTCCTTTTGCCACCGTCTTTTTGCCACRGTGATGGTTTAACTGTGACTAAACAGGGAGGGTAAGGAGACAGATAAAAGAGGAGTTATTTCAATGTTAAACTTCAGCTGTAAATCTCATTACTCAGGAATTGAGGTTACTGTCAGCAGGTAAATCTGTAGGACTGGCAGGAAACAAGGCTAAGAAGGGGACATGGCATATTTCTGTAGGACAGCAGTGATTGTGTGCACAGGGATGGCACTGTCACCGTGAGCTGTACCTGGGTAACTGTTCCGTAATYGTTTTCTGCATATTGCCGCAAAAGGACTGGGGAAAGCTGTGATTTCTGCCTCCCTCTGACACTTGTGTGTGTGTGACACTGTGTGAGCTGATTCATTTTCCTGTATCTGGGTTTCCCTGCTCTGGGAAGTGGGGTTTGCTGTGCCTCGGCCCTGGTGCAGCATTGTGACGCAGCGCTGGGGGACGCGCCGGCTCTCGCCGACAAAACACACGCAATTTTCTTGGGCGTTCTGGCCGCCCCGGGACCGCGGGATTTGGGGAAGGAAGGGCAGGATTTCACATGCTCATGATATAAATTTAAAAGCATTACCATCACCTTCTCTGCTAGCGAAGGAAGGCTCTGTGAGGGGCGAGACAGCCATGATCTCCTTCTGCACTTGTTTTGCCGATGGTCATGTTACATCTGTGACGCAGACGAATTTTGCTGTTGGTTCTGTCCGTGCTTTAGGGAGTGGAGCTGATGAGGGCACAAGCTTGAAAATGGTTAGAAACAATCATTTAATACTGATATCAAAGTTCAAACCACACCTGAAGGGTCAGGGGTATCTGATTCACCTACTGACCCACCCAAATGGTGGAGGAATTCGGATGAACCACAGCACCCCTGGCCGTTTTGCTGCTCGCAGAGCAGGCTCGGAGGCTGCAGCGCTGCTGCTGCTGCTGTTCATTTCCATGTTATACAAATACAGCGTTGGGCTCTGTGTCAGGAGCTTTCCTGATGCTGTGAGAAGCTTAAAGTCTACAAGCAAATGTTTTTCTTATTTGGGAACATTCATTAAAATGTCCAAATGCCAAGTGTTGTACCCTCACTCCTCTGACAAATCACTCCCAGACCTATCCAGAAAATTCAGTTCTGCTGCATAGGATTTTTATAACTTCATCATGGTGGTTTTTTACAGTTTAATATGGGTGTGGCGGGGGGACAGTAAGATTTAATTTGGTTAAATATCCGTAATGCAGATGTTAATGGACAAGGACGTAGGCAAGGGACAGGAAGTGTCCATATCCTCTCTATACCTGTACATGGATATAGACAGTCCCAAGCCCAGGCCGTGAGGAACGAGAAGGGAGTGCTCTATCCCATTCCCACCCACCCAAACATTTCGGTGCAAAGGCAGCAGTAGAAAAGGCCAAGCTGGAATCTCACAAAATGGTTCCACCAGCTCTGAGAGATGCCAGTGCCGTTTATCCTGGCACGGCTCCGAGAGCGGCACCGCGAGCTGCCTGCTGCAAGGTCATTCCCCTGACTCATGGTCAGCAACCAGTTGGTTCAGGAACTCCCAATCCACTTTTCTTGCAACTGTGCCCATGCTTGAACCTGGAGGGGAGGCTTGAAAATTAACATTAGTGCTGTAGAGGGGGCACTGAGCCCAAAACTGTAGCTCTAGAAAAATCCCAAGTCTCTGAAGCATTTTAGTATCTGTATCTGTAATTTGATTCTTTGCTAGCTAGAAAAACTTTACACTAGTTCCCCCATCCTCTTTTCCCCCAAGACTTCAAAAACTTTGCACTAGTTCCCTCATCCCCTTTTCCCCCAAGACTTCCTCTGGACTGCTGGGAATCAGGAGTGGTGTGTATTTAAGGACTTACACTCTGTTCTAGGAGAAAAAAGTCTGTGTATATTTGCATTTCTGTAGCAGTTTTATCAGGTGGACTCTGCAGGCTCCCCAGTGTCTGTCAAGCCAGTGGTGTCTCTCAGGTGCTTTTAGTTTCAGATACCTCATAGGAGCTGTCTTGTCCCCTCCCAGGTTTCCCCATTTTTCTGTGGTATTCCTGTTTGTCCATGTCACTCGTATTTTCTGTTGACTCAGGACAACATCAGCCATGGACATGCTTAGGGCTGGCTCTCGTTGTCTCAGCTTCACAGGCAGCAGTGGAGTGGTTAATGCCTCCGAGCAAAATAACTTATTTAGTCCCCAAAGTTCAACTTGGGGGCACGTTCTGTGAACAGAGAGGAGCAGGGGGAGCAGTGCAGGCCAAGCAGGGCCTCACACAGACCCTTCCTGCTCCCATCCCACCTCCTCAAGCCCCCAGCCCTGGGCAGCATGACCCTGCTCAGAACAAGCCTTAGCCCTCACCATCATTATTCCCTCGTTTCCAAAGGGAGAGAACCTGGCTGCTAATCCTGATGCCAGTGACGACTCCTCGCCTCCAGGGAGGCAGATGTGATGGCTTGTCTGCTAAAAACTGAGCCAACACACTGTGATTCAGCCCTCCAGCTTTCCAAGGAAGAGCTATTTCTGAGTTAAGCACATCTCTTCAGCTCCCCCCACAAACACTCACAGTGCTCAGGAGTCCAACAGCAGCCACTGGGTTTGGATGTGRATATCCAGCTCAAAGGCTTCTTAATGGCTCGTGAACATACAGGGATATTTCAGTGAAAGCATGATGGAAATCCTGGGAATAGGCACAAACCAGCAGCTCACATGCCCAGGGGAGTCAGCCAGGAGTGTTTRGTCAGTGCTTTTTCTCCAGCTGTTTGGCCAGGTCCTCCTACTGCAGATAGATTTAAACAAAAGGCTTGTTTTCAAATGTCTGGTTTAAAGGCAGGTTCTACTTCAGTGAACATCTGGCAGGGTTTGTTTCCTTATGCTCCTCCCTGGCACAGGACATTCTTTTGTCTCTTGAACAACACAGAAGAAAAATACGACTTCCCTTGACATTACCTAAAGGAGCTGGCACGGCGGTGTTGGGGGAACACCACGTTCCTGAACTCACTATACAAATCACAACAATCATCTCCCCGTGAGTGCTTTCGAGGCCTGCAATCAGTACTTTGCATTCTAAAGTGATGCTTAGAATGTACAGAAGTTAGGAATAGAAAATGGCTTTTCTGGTTTCAGCTCCTTAGGTGGATCATTTGTTGGAGTGGAGTTAGTTTTGCAATGTGCTGCTCACTCAAGCTGTGCAGGGCTAAATCTGATGAGTGTTCATTGCTGCTGCCCTTCCCTGACCTTGGCCATGTAAGTGCAATCCTTTTCTTCCCCTGTGTGAGTCTGCCCAGTTTCACTTCACTGTTCCCTGTGACACCTGAAATCCTCCACAGGATCCAGTGGTTCAGCAGTTCCTGTGCCCTCCAAGCGGGCTGGGGGTTTGCCTAGGAACTCTCATGAGAGCAAAGGTGGAGAAAAACTGGATGACTCTAGGCAAGTCCAAGCCATTTCAGATGAGCAGGGGGGGATCACAAGAGGAGGAACTATAGCACTAATATTTAATAGCACTATACATAGCACTAATATGGGTATATAGCACCAATACACCTGTAATGGTCACCATGCTAAAACTGTTCCCTTCAGTTCAGAATAGCTTTGGGACAAGCCATAGCAATTCAGTGTTATTTCTAGTTAACAGTCTAAAACAAAGTTCTGAGATTTAAAAAAACCACAAAAGGTCTTGTGAATAAATCCTTGTTACTTTAGTGATGTTGTTCTGAGCTCTCTCTAAATTTCTCCAAAAGATCTGTACTCTACAAATCAAAGTCCTCTTGCACTCTTTCAGCCCACACTAGTGGACCTTCAGGGCTAAGGGGMACCTCTCAGACCTCATCAGAATCCAAAATTCAGCCAGCACGGACACTCCCCATCATCTCCCCTGCCCTGCCCTAAATTAGCTGGAAAAGCTGCTTCTCCCTGTGTTAAACAAACGAGCAAACAAAACCCCTGACCCCAAACCCCTGACCCATTGTAAAAGGTGGGTCAGGAGGCTGGGCAGCTGCTGACAGCTCAGCACAGGCACTGCTGAGTGCTCTGACAGATTCCCCTGAACACGAATTGAAATCACTGACTCAAATGTCAAGCAGGCCCAATTGTTCCATTGCTCAGAGTTAAATGGGACACAAAGCTCCACAGGCTTTTACACCCCCATCCTGTCCCAGCCCAGTGTTCAGCCTGCCTTGGGGTTTTGGGGGGTTTCAGACACAGTGTCTGGCTTTTAACTCATTTATACTGCAGCTGTAAGGCTGCAATAGCAGGACTAAAGGAATAGGCTACGTTCAGCTGAGGACTGTGATGTGGAGTTTTTATTGTGGTCTTAAGAAACAAGAAAAAGTAGATCTCCATTATGCTTTAAACTCAGGAGGGAAGTACCTGGTTTTGCTGCCCACAACAGCAGTGGCATCTCCAGAGCCACCTTCTAGTCACAAGCATCAACTTTCCTAAGCAGTGCAGCACCTACTCTACCTTTACTCAGCCCAGGCCAGTGCTGCTGCACACCAAGTGTTCCAGCCTGAGGACTGGCTCCAAATGCAAGTCAGAGCACATTTGTCCACAGCTGACCCACGCAGCACCAGACCTGCACAACAAAGAGATGCAGTTACAGGCTCCCCCGCGCCGAGGAGGCTTTTTTGAAACCTTAGAAGTTCACTCATTTCAATTCCCCTTACAGGTCACCACTTGTACTGTCACACCCCTTGTCCTGCACCTGGCCTTGGGCTGATTCATTCCTTCCCTGGGAGGATGATGCATCAAGCTCAAGTTTTCAGCATGTAAAACAGGAATTATTTTCTCCAGGGGAGACCAGAGCCTGATGAACCACGAGTTTCACTCCGTGATGTGAAAATGGAGGAAAAAATTTATGATGTACACGGAGAGCTGTTTGTCTTCCTGTAAATGCCCCAGAACTGCCTTTATACATAAGGTGTAGGTTGTAAGAAATCAGGTCTGTGACATCCAGGCTTGCCTTGATCCTGCAGACCAAAGGTCTCAGGGTAGAGAGGAAGTTCCCTTTCACAGGGAAGGCAGGGATTCCCTTTTTGTCTTTGTCTCCTAYAGAATGTATAAAGCAGTGTGAAGTCCATGAAAGGCTTTGAGATGTTCCTCTGAAAGAAGTTACAGAACAGCAGTGCCACTAAAACATCTGAAAAGGAGGGAAACCACAGAATGATACTGKACTTTTCCTACTATTATTTACTGGMAAGTCCAGACCACTGTGACAAAGCCAAGGACAGGAGACAGCATTTGCTTATCTCCACRCACCTGTGTGTGTCCTTAAGTACAAGTTCAGCACACACTGAGCAAATGTTTGAGACAAGCAYTGGTTCATTTTCTTCCCTCTGAGGGTGGTGAGGCCCTGGCACAGGTTGCCCTGAGAAGCTGTGGCTGCCCCATCCCTGGAAGYGTCCAAGGCCAGGCTGGACAGGGCTTGGAGCACCCTGGGCTAGTGGAAGGTGTCCCTGCCCATGGTACAGAGTGGAATGAGATGAACTTTAAGGTCCCTTCCAACCCAAACCATCCCGTGATGCTGTTTTCCCGTGCACATTCCCAGTGGGGTGCTGTGGATCACAGCATCCCCAGCTGCTCTTTTTCTCCTGCTCTCTGCCTGCCCAGACACGCTGTCAGCTCTGGAAAAGAGAGCACAGACAGATGAATCCTTCCCAAAATGTGTACCTGCACCTTGGCAAGAAGGGCTGACACCTTCTGGGGAGCTTGTTAAGGCAATAGGACAAACTTCAGGTAGCCTGGAGSAGGGGCAGCAGCATCTTAATTATGCTGAAGTGAAACCTGGTTTTATCAAAACTATAAATAATAAATGAGCCATTGATCTTCATCTGCTGCATGGTATTTCTGGAAAGGTTGGTCTCCTTTGGAGAGGGGAGGATGTGCATAGGTGTTCAGTCCTTGTAAGTCTCATACTTTRACAGAAGTTCCCATTTTCAGCAGCACAAAATTAATGACATTTCCTCCAACTCTTTTTCAAAACCCTAATAAAGGTTTCTTTTTAATGCTTACTACTGAGACAAAAAAAAAACAAACCAAAGCAAACCTTACTTTGAGCCTGTTTCTCAGGGATGCTGCTGTGATTCTGTGATCTGTGCTGCACCTGCCTCTCCTCAGCAGAAACTCTTGGTCCAGCTTTTCAGGAGTAAATCTCACCTGATAATAGAGGGTGTCTCATAAATAACTGTGCCAGCACGACAGGCACTGGGGAGGGAACCTGCTTTCCACTTGTCTTTCACCCTGTTGCCCCAGATAATGGATTTAGAAACTACAGTAAATACCCAGACACAGTAATCTGGTCCAGTTATCTCCCCTTCCTCCACCCCTCTTTCTTGGAAGGACATGCTCTTCTCTCTGAGCTTTTCCTCTGCTGCCCATGAACGTGCATTGGCATGGAGGCAGTGGAGCAGATTTTTGGATGTGGTTACCAAACTCAGACAGAGTTGCCAAAACCCCGGGGCATCGATAAGTGAAACTCCTTACTGCAGTTGTGCTTTATTCCATTTCACATCAGCCTCTGCACCAGCACAGGTCAGCCACTTATCCAGGGTTGATAGCTCCTGCATTATGCATGTGTGGAGGAGTTCACAACACCCCATCTATTCCCACTGCTCTGAGACACGGACACTGCAGGTTAAGTGCACTGCTCAGCCCTTTGCAGTTCCAGGAGCCATCAGCCACTCATTTTCACACTCTCCTTCCTCCACAACTTCCCCTGAACCATTTCCAGTTCGACTGTGAACGCTCCCTTTTTGTTCTGACCCACGCTCCAAGTACTTTCAATCCCATTTATTTTCATTTTGCCTGCAGAATTTAAAAGTTGCTTCACAAAAATCTCCAAGTCCTTGCTTATTTAAAGCACAGAGACTTCTGGCAGAGGAAGTTCCATCAGGACAGTCACATTTCCTTTCCTAGTCACAAAAAGCACCTGATCTGTCCCRTACTCTGTGATCAGTGAGTGACAGAAAGCCAGAACACTCTCTGTCTTGGACAGAATGAGGTTTATAGCCTGGTTTCATCTGCAGTGAAACGGAAAAAGTGTWCCTGTACAACACAAACTTCCCACACACACCCCATCAGCATCGTGCTTGGCACTACCAAGAAATAAAACCTTTATCACCACTTGCTGGGAACAACTTCAGTGCATCCCCCCTGGCTAGGACAGGAAACAACAGTCACCACCAGGCTGGGAGCTTTCCTCATCACATACTTAATTTCTCCTACATCAGCCTCAACCATTCACAAGATGCCAAAAAAAAGTGTGTCCATAAAGTAACTGASCCAAAGGTAACTCTCTTACTGTCTAATAAAATTAAATAAATGACTTTTTCTCTAGGTACGGTGGAGATGAAGGATTTTCTCCCTCAGCCTGCAGCCATGCACAAGATGTGTCTTCCTCTGGAAGCTGGTTTCACATGGTGGCTTAGATTTTCCCACTTTGTATCTAGCACCATTTGAAATCAGTGTTCTAGGAGCAAGAATTTCAGCGTGGGAGGAGATCAAGCACCTGCTCACTTCACCAACAGCCTCTGCTCCTCAAATCAGCCCTTTTCCCAAAGGTTATTTTTTTGCCAGTCATCCACTTTGTAACATCATCTGATTTCTAGACACTTCTCCAACCACTGTATACACCCTCCCAAGCCAGGGCCACACCAGAACAGCTTCCTTCTCATGTACTTAATAAACAATGGATATGAGTTCAAGTTGTCCAGAGTAAAGTGAAGTTGCATGAAAACCAACGTGGTACTTCTTGCATCTTGACAGGCAGAGAGTACTTTTAATATCCAGAAACCAGGAGTAACATTTAATTTACTGCCTCAGAGCAAAAGCATTTCCACTCTGTGCTTGGGGACTCCATCGCCACAGAATTCTCATTCCACAGCTCCCAGAGACTTGCTCTGCAAACACACCAATTCCCTCCAACGATTTGACCTCAGCAGTTAAACACAGGAGTGCCTTCAGCAATCACAGAATCCCAGACTGGTTTGGGTTGGAAGGGGCCTTAAAAACCACCTCGTTCCAACYCCCTGCCATGGGCACCATGACGATGCCACACAGCACACGCAGAACCCACTCCTTTTTCTAGAATCATTTTTCAGTTTGCTGCCGGTGACTTCTAACAATGTTTCACTTTTCCACCCCTGCATCCCAACCACTAAAGCGAAGCTGAACTATTTTTGTCTGCCCTCACTCATGTCCAACGTGTTCTCAGGCACGGAAAAGATGATCCCTGTGTGGATGAAGGTTTGATCAGAGCACTGAGTAGTCATCTCTAAAGAATGCATAGCTGTCATCTACAAGAGGATCCTTCTCTGAGCCAGGAAACGTCTCTTACACAGGCTGACCGATTTCTCTTGGTGTTCAGAGTCTCAGTTTTTGTCTAGCACCATTTGAAATCGGTTATGATGTAGGGGGAAAAGCAACACTAATGGAACCCTTCCTTCCCCCACCCCCCAAGTCCCAAATAAGCACCATCCAGAGCACGGCCTGGCCTCACAAACACGAGTGGTTTGCTGTTCTCTCACCAGAAGTTACCCCCACAGGCCGAGCATCCTGCACAGAAGGAGGACAGTCAGCATCCCCTTCAAGTGAGGATGGGATGCTCCCAGAGAAAAAGCATCTCTTCCAACATCTAACTAAGATTCTTCAACTCAAGCAAGCCAGGGCCTGGGTGTGACAGCACAGCCACCCAACATTCCGACTTCTATTCCATGTGCTGTTTGTTTGCCTTAACCTGTTATTTACACAATTTTTTTTTTCCTTTTAAATAAAATTGTGTGCTCTTTGCTCCTGGGCTCTGTCTCAGGTAGACAGATCACCTGTTTCCCTGCTGGACAACACCCAAGTGCTGCAAGTCTCTTCATTTCAGCCCCCAGCTCCGCTTTCACCACCCTCAGAAGGATTTAGAATCATAGAAACAGAATGGCTTGGCTTGGAAGGGACCTTAAAATCATCCAGCTCCAACCTCTGCCCTGG
The DNA here is from genome assembly GCA_018881555.1 of Amblyornis subalaris. Classification (NCBI taxonomy): domain Eukaryota; kingdom Metazoa; phylum Chordata; class Aves; order Passeriformes; family Ptilonorhynchidae; genus Amblyornis; species Amblyornis subalaris. The sequence goes on along the minus strand of JACAXG010000148.1, from coordinate 674,205 downwards.
GCAGGGTTTAATTYACACTGACTTTGAGTGTGACACTGAGGAACCCATCAACCACTGACACTTCACACTGTTTAACACTACTCCAGGTAACCCTGGGCCTGTTTTGTTTCTCTATCTGCCCGTGTTACCAGTAGRTGGCAACAACACATTTTTATTCCATGCAGCCTTTTCCTCAGCACAGAGTTCATGTGTTTATGTCTCTGCAATGATCAGTTCCAGACTCCAAAATGAAATAATTCATGCAGCACAGAGTTTTAGAAAACCAGCACAGGACTCAYGATAATTAGGACAAGTTAATTTGTAGTGTTTAAGTCAAATTCATAGAACCATAGAGTGGAATCACAGAATGGTCTGGGTTGGGAGGGACCTTAAAGATCATCTCATTCCATGCCCTGCCATGGGCAAGGACACCTTCCATTAGAAAACTTGTCTATCAGCTGCTTATCCCATCAATGCCCACGGAAATCCCAAAACTTCCTAGTGTACAGCTGTGCAGTCTGGCAGCACTTCCAGTCCACACCAACTCATTTCGAGTATCACAACCACATATTAAGTTATTTTTCCTATTCCACCCTCTGAAACACTTCATTCTGTAAGGCAGCTGACTCCACACACAGCTTTGCCAAGAAAATTAAGAACATTTTAAGTGTGACACTCATAAAATTCATAAACCCATTCTCCTTAACATGTCCCCTAAAACCACCAGAGCTGTACTCCCTAGGGATTGCATTTGTCACACACTGGACAGAAGTGCCAAAACACTCTCTGGGCTTTGCCTCAAGTGTTGCCTCAGAACAGCCCCAGGATAATCTGCCTCTTCTCCATCAAGTTTTCACCAAGTTTTTCAGGAGTCAACAATGTAAAGTTTTGGAGGTTCTGGGAAATTCTCTGCAGTTCTAAAAGAAAGCCCCAAAGGGCTGCTCAGCAAATTAAAACACATTCCCTACACCACCATGGAGTAATCCTGTGCACAAACTGCAAACTTCCATCTCAGCAGTTACCACCTCATGTTTGGGACATGAAAAATCATCTTGATAACAATGGGGAAAGAGCTGCTCAGCAYATGATGAATGAAAGACAAACACTTACTGCTAAATAAGTTAACATTTTTATTTGGAATATTACAAGTCATCACTAATCTTTACATCCAGAAAGAAGTGTAAAAATACGGCCAATTTTTACAGTTACTTCACTTCCCAACCAAGTGCATTTCAGTGTATTTTAGCACATTGCAGATGCCACAGAAAGCAAGCTCAGCTCCTGACCACCATACTCAATCCCAGACACACATCACAGTGTTTACAAACAACTCTCAAACTAAGACATCAGCCAGCCCACAAACAGCAAGTCCTTCTGCGGAGCCAAAGCCCCTTTTTAGTAACCACAGACTATTGTGAACTCTAACAATACAACTGCTGGGATTGTCCCAAAAAGCCCCATAAAGCCCTGAACAGTTCTGTGCCACTCCAACACTCTGCTGATGACAGGGGAGAGCAGTGCCAAGCAACCACAGACAAGCCAGAGTAGTTTCAATGCTGCCTCAGGCATCTGAAGTGAGGCCATTTGGTTTTTCTGTCAAAATTGGTTCTTAGAAGATGCCTGTATGTTGATAGGGAGATTCATKAAGCTAAAACCTGTGCTAATTAAGATTTGGGTTGTGCTGAGGAATTAGAAGTAGCAATGAGTCTCCATCAATGGCAAACACTGTGGTGGGAGCTCCTGGAGTCAGAGTCTGGACTAAAACATTTGACGAGCAAGCAGCAAATGAGAGACCACTTCTACCAGCACTGCCAGTCCTGCCCTCCCACAGCTCAACTGCTTTGGTTTTCCTTTAACACGAGAAGTGAGTCTGACAGGGAAAGGCTTCTGCTTCTAAACAGGAATCTGATGCTAAATCCAGCCCGTCCCAGCCTGATTGAACATCACAGTCTGCATACAGAGGTTTGAAATATGGAATACAGGACTTCAAGYAAAAAGTAAGGAAGGTGGATACACACAGCACCCATTTCTATCCTTAAAAGCAACAGAAGATCTCCGGAAGTGACATCAAGACTCAATAAAAATCCAGCACCCTAAGGAACCTGTGCTCACGACAGGACACAGCCACCGCCGAGCTCTCAGCAGTTCCTTTAATCAGGTACCTCCTGTCAACAGGCCAAGGAATTCAAAGGAATGCCTTTGCTACAGAATCCTTTGGTTTTCTATTCCAACAAATCCACTGCAGTCTTTGTGGGATTATATTACAATCAGAAATATATATGGCTTTTTTTCCTTCTTAAAAGCAAAGGAAAAGCTATAAAACTCTGATTTAAAGGCACACTTTAATTCGTTATATATACAGCAACCAACTTTGGCAAACAAAGAGGTAGAGTATATAAGATCTAAACTGTGATAGTTTCAAAAAGACATTGCCTTCAAATGCACCGAACTCTTCAGGGAGTGAGTAACAACACATTTCAGAATACAAAAAAACAACAGAACACCTCCTCARCCAGAAAAAGGAGTGAGAAGGACAGTCGGGTTTGAGTGAGCAGAACTACAAAGGACAGAGAGGAACATTGGCCATCTTCTGTGAGCAAAGAAGTGGCACTGAAGGCAGCAGGCAGCAGCAGCTGGCACTGGGACAGTGACACTCCAGCAGAGACTCTGGCATGCTACAGGTATTGCCTCTTCCCCAGCTCACATGCACAGAAAAGACAATGAGAGGCCCAGCAGCAAAAGCACGATCTATCTGTATTATCTATATATACACACACTTTATCCTACTAAGCATCTCCTCCAGTTCATCAGCAGAGCAAGACATAGCACAAGGAACTCATCGACAGCAACTCACTGCAAGTGCAATCATTTTCCAGCTCTGACAGGGACATTCCACTGCAAAYCCCCTCCCACCCCCCAAAAGGGTCATTCATGCTTTACAGATCTTATATTCGCCAGTACAGGGAGTGCTGTCACGTTTCCTACAAACAAAAAAACAAGGCAAATCAGAGATTTCACATTTAAATAGGTTKTACATTTATACTGAAAGCACAGCCTTAGTTTTATCATTAAATCAACAGGTAAAGTCACAAATCTCAGTATTTTTCTTCCTCTCTTTACCAAGCAACTGCTGGACTGAGGAGGTTTTAGCTTCATTCATCTACTGAACTGCTAAGAATGACCCAAAGAGCAGCAGAGCCTTTGATCCATGTGGATCATTTCACGTGATGAACAGACCATGCCCAAGTATTATCAAAAATCAGCACCAGAACAGTTACAGGATTCCTGGAACTCATCTGCAGACCACACCAGGTGCACCCTTGTAATTCATTTTAACTACAGTGTGTTGTTTAGTATCTAACCAGAAAGGAAATTTTTGTTTGCAAGACTTTTGATTCTGCAGTCCACTAACAGCAATGTTACAATAGTTAAACRTACAAGAATTAAAATTCACAGTAACAGTCTTATTTATGTTTCAAGTTCTTAATTAACTCCTGTTTTGCTTTACTAAAAAAACCACCCCATACCAAACCTCTGTGCTACTACTCCAAGTCTCTAAGGAGTTCCATATTCCAGAAGAAAAACTCCAGAGTTAACAGTGTTTTCATACACCAGAACAGTAATTTCTCCTATCATGTGTAAAGGTAAGATTGGAATGAAGAACTCTATTTTATTCTCTTGATTCCTTTTTTTCTCTCCAGAAATAAGCCCAGAACCCAGAAAACAAATCCTATCTTAATTAGAAACATCTTTCTTCAGAGTTGAAGATGATAGTCCTTAATCCATGTAGTATTTTGGAAGAAACTCCAAGCTTAATCTTCATATATGCCATCTCAAACTTACCAAAAATACTGAAAAGTCACTCGTCCTTTACAAGTCAATAAAATCAAGACTATGCACATGAAAAGACCTTTGCATTAAGCTGAAATAAGAGAACCCATCACCTTCACGGAATTTGTGCAGTGGAAAAAAGCAACAAAAAAAACTAAGRTACTGGTTGAAAAAAATATTTGTAGTTCCAAACGACAAAAATACTGGCAAGGAACAGWCAAACTAAGCTGTCCTGCCTTAAAAGCATTCTGTTGGAACAAGGTTCAAAGAGTTGGATTTTGGAACAGCTCATTTGACCCTACACAAGTGTAGGAGCAACTCCAACTATCATCACATGAATCTCACTACTGTACTGAACACTAGGTTAAAATACAGGAGAGGAAATCAGTTGCAAATAGGCAACTATACTTTGATCCTTTTTAGGGCTACAGAACTCCGAATTTCAAAAAGAAATCACCTTTTTGTAAGAAGGTTTCRAAAGAAGATCTTGTTAGAACCTTCATTTATTTATTTTTCTTCTAGAAAATGAAACCGCAGATGAATCAGTAATTCTGAAAGACATYATATGGGTTTCTCTGAAGGGATGCACAACTACCTTTAGAATTTTAGTGTCCAAAGGTGGTTTCCAGCTTCTAATTACAGGGAATTACACTGTCAGCTAAGAAAAGTAACACACCACTGGAATCCACTCCACGTTACTGAAACGGGTGCAAACATTCATGTAAAATCTGCTACTCATTCTCCAAAGACCAAGAAATGTGATTTACCATCACTGGAAGTTATGAAGGACAATACTAAATGATAATTATTTATATATTATATCCTATTCTCCCCAAAAGAATGAAAGGTTGTGATATTCTTTCCTACAGGACACTGAGGTTCACAGCCAGCTAAATTCCACACTTCTGAAATTCCAAGTAAACCACAATACAAAACACACTTAGGCTTCATTGCAAAAGTCCAAATGAAGTGGAAAGTTATACCTTTGAAAGATTCAATTAATTCATTTGTGCAGTTTCTTCCATCTCAGCTGGGACATTAGTTTTTAAAATACATGTTTCCTTGCAACTCTCATCAACTGTGTACGAGCTGAACAGCAGAAGGGGAAAAAGGTCTAATTGAATGTCCCATCCAACTGGCATTTTAAACACACAAGAAAGAGAGGGCAAGGAAAGATTTGCTGTCATTTGAAGACTACAAACCAGCAAGGATCAGGGGCTGGAAGCACAACAGCTCACAAAGGCTCAGCTACATCAGGAACTCAGGAAACTAAACAGGGAGATGGAGGCCTTAATAACAGATTAGATCAGGGCGCTCAGACAAGAAAGAGCTTTAACAGTCAGATGTTCACAGAGAGGAAGAGAAAGAGAAGCACTGGGCACAATAAGGCTTTTCATGCTATCAAATATTCAGGAATGTAATATTACTTAATTTTTGATCATGTTCCTTTAGATCCCTCCTGCTTTCTACCCCCTGAGAAGCCTCTCCACAGACGAGGGCAGAAGTGCTGCCCTGACACTGAGAACTGCCACGAGCTCTTCTCTGGCCCATCCACACTGCAGAATATCCAAGTCCTGGATGAAAAGCAGTGGCTCAAAAGCACCAAATTACTCAGCAGCACACTCTGGCCCTTGGATTGATACTGCACTGCCTATTTAAAAAACACTCAGACTAAAACCTCACTGGATATAAACCACCTTCAGGGTTCTCCCAAGCACTCTGTGTGTACTTCATCACAAATACAAACCATGGGAATATTCCCTCTGGTTTCCTTCATTTAAAGCATCCCCTCCTCTGTTTCAGGTACCCCAGATAAATTCCAACAGATTTTGTTAGAAGATAATTCAGTTTTGATGAGAGGCTTATCCTAACATTCCATGTGTACCACCTAACCCRCCCTGGATTTTTGCATGTTACAAACTATTTCTCTGACAAAAAGAAGATAAAGTCAGATAAAATCAGACATCACAGCAAGAAGCAATGCACAAAGAGGCATCTAAATCTCCTGCCAACCGTCCATGAAAAACCACACATAAAACCCAGTTGTTTTGAAGATAAAGTTTAAAACACTCTATATGTCTCATTAAAAACAGAACACTGTTACTTGTGTATGAATCTAATATTTTACAGTTGATTTTGCATGTCTTTAACATAGGGACACCAACATTACTGCTGCAGGAGGAAAAGGAAAACCTGAAAACCTTTTAGCAGCACAAGCCCACACAACCAATACTCCTCCTGGCTTTAAGAGGTAAAGTGAYAGGTTTTAAACAGATGGACAAAAGTACTTTCCTTGGAAAGTGTCCATTTGCCAAACACAAGCTTAAGAACAGGGTTTTTTCCTTCCTTGAAATTAGTGCAAGTGTTAATTAGCAGCTTAGGTGAACAGCAGATACAAAAACGAAGTCAAATACATGGTTAGGCTTTAGGTTCCATCAGCTGCTGGGAGAAGCTCACATAAAATCATCAGGCATTTGAAAAAGAAAGGGCACATAAAGCTCAAGACACTTACACAGCTTTTGCTCAGTCATTTGGAAATTTGCAGTAATAACAACATTAATAAAAAAGGAAGCTTACTCACCCATTTTGTGAAAAGAATGTCTTATAGATCCAGAAGGCTGCCAGGAGCACCACAACTATCACAATCACTTCAGGAAGAATTAAAAAAAAAAAAGTCTTAGAATGATAAAGATCATCTCCAGCTCACAAAAAAGCATGAAACATTTTTGCAGAATTAGCCTTGTTTTCATCCACAGCTCTGTACCACCCCTACYCCCTCAAAAAAACCCACAACCCAACTTATTTCTGAAATAAGCCCTGTAAATGAACTATTTGATGCTTTACTCAAGACAGTTCACTCAAGAACAGTGACCACCAGGAWGGCAAAACCCCTCAGCTCAGAAACATTAAAACAGGAACGACAAGGCCCTAACATCATTTGTACAAGTTTATACAAATCTGGATAACAAATGCAAGGACAGAAGACGAACTAAACAGTTCTGTTCACTGGCAGTTATTTACTCACACCTCCAGTAAACCCAAGCTCTGAGTTTATGAAAGTAGTCAAGTTGTTCAAGATGCCTCTGAAAYGTGACCTCACCCACATGAAAAAACACATATTTTACACTAAATTAAACTATAATTGCTAAGCAGTTTTTTCTTGAATTATGCAGCTTTGAATACTGCAGCCACAGGTGATGACTGAGATCAAAAATAGATTTCCACGTTAAAGAATTAATTCATATCTTATCTTGTTAAAGTTTTAGAAAATACTTACCACAGATGATGGCTATGATATATCCACCTAAAACAGAGAGAATCAGTATCACAAGAGGAACACATGTGCTTCTTATTCAAACATCATTACAAAAATATTCAGAGCTATTTCAAGTCATCAACCACTGCTGTCAACATCATCTTTGACACAGGCCAATTTAAATCATAACACTTATTTAACTTAGAATATGAATATTTTCATTGATTTCATCAAACCCTATTTTTTATGTCAAAAGTAAGAAGGAAGTTGCATTAAATGATTTCTCTTGAATATAAAATAAATGTTCCTGAGCAGCAAAGCTTCTCTTAGCTGTACTTTCATCCTACTGGAAGTTTCTGCTGTCCATACTCACTCAGCTGGCAGCTTGGCACTGCAGGAGCCCACTGGTTGTTCCCACTGTAGCGAATCTCAGCTTCCCCATGCAGGGTGTACCCCGTGTAACACTCTATGGTAATTACATCCCCCACCGAGTAGGAAGGTTTTTGTCCAGCAGTTACTCGACCATTACTTATGACTGGGGTGGAACCAGAACCTTCAGGCTGACCTGGAAAGAAAAGGGGGGAGAAAAAAAAGTAAAGACATATTATTACATCATGTATTTAGAACTTGTCACTCTGCCTCAAATTACGAGTTTTACTCACAAGCACAGTCTGGTAAAGGACCCCAGGAACTCTGCTCTTGACAAGTCACTGTCATCTCTCCAGCACCATCAGGAAGGGAGCAGCCAGCATTGCACCTGATCTGGACAGACTCTCCTTTTCCATAGGCAGGTCTGGCTGGAATCAGGACTCCGTTTGGGATCTTTGGGGCAGGACACACTTCTGCAGTAACTAACACAGGAATTTAAAACCAAGTTTAGTGAGAAGAAATTTTATTTCCTAACTCAGTAACTCACTCCACACATGCACATTCTCCCATGAGAATCTCTCAGTAGTTTAACTTCATCYCAATTTTAAGCACAAATATTCCCTTTAGAAGACTTTAAAAAAATCACTGTATTACCTTAATGAATACCTCCAATCTTATGATGTCCTAGCTCAGAAATCCAGATTGGTTAATTATTTCTCTAAGCTCTAGCATCATTTCCAGCTGCCTTATCAGACTCATTCATTATGGAACACCCAAACACACTCTTTCCAAAGTGCCTCTCACTCTTGGGAACTAATTATTAAACCATTCACGTGAAAAATTATCTCACTGTACTCTGCAACAACATTCYCAGTCCCTCTAGCACACAGAGGGAGGAGAAAGGTTCAGAAACACTCCTGTCATGTCCCCAGCCCTGCAAATTAGCCCTGACTTAATAATTTGCCTGGTCAAAATCTAACAACATGCTACACAGGCACAGGATGCCTGGAAAGCAGAGCTGAAGAGCTGCATAAAGCAACACACACCAAGATTTTCATTACTCCAGAAGGACACTACAGGTTTCCTCGTTGTGCCTACTCCTAATTCTCTTTATCAGATTCAGAAACACTTATTTCCTCCTGCATTCCACATCTTTTCTCCTGTATTTACCCATGAAATCACTGGAACACCACGATGCTCTGTTTTTGCTAAAACAGACTTTCAACACACAAGAGAAGCAGGAATCTTATGGGAAGTCTTACTTTTCTCACAAGTTGGTTTTGGAGGAACCCAGGTGTTATTTGCCTCACAGGTAATGATCTCTGCTCCAACCATGTAATAGCCTGGATCACACTCAAACACAACTGAGTTCTTGTAAATATAGGAAGGCCCAAATCCAGACTTTTTTTTGCCATTTTCAACTCCGGGGTTTTCACATTTGACCACTGAAAGAGGCAAAAGAAAAACAACTCTGAAACATTTGTTAACACAAACATTGCAACTAACGCAACATCGTTTCCCTACTTGCCAATTTCCCAGTCCTCAAGTTGTTTTGGAGAGACTTTGTAAAAACATTTATTCCTGCACTTCCACAGTAGCTGTGCTTTTAGGAAAAGGATTCTTCCTTAGCTGTTTACTATTCCTAATTTAGCTTCCACATCCTTGCTCTTGACACAATTTTTCTACAGCTACCCAGGATTTACGGTCCCTCAGTTCCTTCACTTTGGCCTTGTCACTTCTACCAACAAGACACTCACGCATTAATTTTTAAAGTTTTAACTTAAATTCTAGCCATATTCTGTGTCACAATCCATCAATATCCACCATGCTGATGTGATTTCCACTGAACTGTATCAAACCTTACACCACAGGATTTGGTTCTTCTCTTCTAGAGGGAAACTCCATTCTTCCCACCCCAAGAAAGGGACAGACACTGTAATAAAAAAATATATTAAAAATCCCAACAACCTCTACATTCTGGAGGTGGTCCACTCCAAACTCCATTCGAGTGTGCATCAGAGGTGCAGTAAATTGTGCCTGAGCCAATGAGGGAGAAGGGATCAGTGCCCCTGGGAACACTGTCACACGTGTAGGTCACCGAGCTCTGGTACACATAGCTGTTTCTTTCCATGTAGCGCCCATTGGTTATTTGGGGAGGTGGCTCACAGGGAATTACTGTAAATAAAGCACAAAAATTGGTCAAACGGGGTTTTGCTGTGTTAGCTGGTTCATCTCAAGGCTTGATTTTCAAGTAATTTCATTTAAAATCTGACACAGCTACTCTAAGTCACACCACAGAATCTTGATTTCAACAAGAGGTTGACTTTAATATAAGATAATTACCACAATAACTGGTATTTTTCAGTCCTCTTTTACCATCATTTTTTGTACTGGGAAGTTTACAGCACAGCTGTTTTTAAATGAACTACACCCATCTGAACAGAAAATCAAACACAGCAGTAATTTACTTACTTTCACAGAAAGGCAGAGCTTTATTCCAGTCAACGCCTTCGTTCTTAGTAACACAGGAAATCTCTTCATTACCCTGTAATCTGTATCTAGACAGGTAAAAATTTTTAAAGAAGTGAAACTTTAATCTCTCACTTCTCCAAAAAGCACCTAAAAATTGGTTTACAGAATTCTGTTCTGTGATTATGGGGACATAACACAGCAGGGTTTTGCTGTAATGAGAAGAGTGCCATGTTTATTTTGCTAACAGCCTCACCTTGAAAGCAAAACAGAAGCAAATGAGACTAAAGGAACTATGGAAGTCTCACCATTTTCAGATGTGTACTCCCTAATATTAAAGTCTTAAAATTACTAATACTAAAGGAAAATGAGAAAAAGCCTTAGTGCTTTTGACTTAATTATTCAATAATGAAGGATGATGAATACATATTTACTCCCTGTGCCACAGGAGCATTAAAAGAAGTCATTAGAGGTAACACTCTAGCTCTGCAGAATCTCACTAAAAAGCTTTAGGTTGCTGCAAACACTAATTAAACCAGGGAATCAAATTAAATTTAGCTGTAGCTTCATTTGCTACAGGTAGAATTCAGTTTTCAGGTCGGAACTGGAATGGAACCCGCTTAGACAATTCAGGTTTGGCTCAAATCTGGTGTAAACAGAAAAAAAAAAAGAAGAAAAAGGATTCATTAACATCACCAAAATACTTACCCTTCTCGACAAGAAAATGTCAATGTTGAACCAAATGTAAGATCTGTCACATGAATATAACCATTTTCCAATTCTCCTGGGTGTTTACAGCTTCTCACTGGGGGAGTGGGAAAAAAAAGAAAGAAAAAATCTACACCTCTGTAGTCACATACAAAGTCTTTGGCATTTATTGCTCTTACCAGCACCGGCGTTTTTCAAGCTTTGTTGAAAATACAGCGAAATAGGAACTCCCACTTGCAGAACCACCAAAATCGTTGAATACCAGCGGGAAAAAGCAAAGGGGTACAAAAAAAGCACACATTACCTGTACAGAACTCGTCTGTGGGTGACCACTGCAAGTCCTCGCCACACGTGCGGGTCAGGGATTTCCCAGGGATTTTCATGTATCCCGGCCGGCACACGAAGGAGATCCGGCTCCCAACAGGAAAACTCTGCATTTGCCTGGAGCTCTCGCTGAGCTCTGCGTACTGCAGCCGCTCTGGAACGGGACACGTGCCTGGGAGAGGAAGGAAAAAGGAACGCAGCAGCTTAGCAACAGCAGGAGAGACGCGCCGGGGTGTAACAGCACACGAGCCAGGGTCGTTCGGGAGGCTTTGAGGATGTGCTTGTTTCCAAATTTTTAATATGAATTTTAACTGCATCCAGTGTCCAGCTCTACACGCGTATAGTACAGGTTATTTATTGTTTCCCCAAGTTCTTTAGCATTCTACCCAGACAATGCACTTCCTGCTAGATTTTTTGTTTGCCTTTTTTTGTAGTTAGATCCGTGACTTAACTTCCTGTACACCCACCGGCAGGGAAATCCCTATTTAGCTTCCTACATGAAAAACAAACGAGCCAGCCCCACTCACAGAGTTCATGTCCTTTCTTTAGGAAATGAGAAAGCGAACCTAAGGATCATAAAGCGGAGTTTAAAATCAGCTCCCAGGCCAGGCTGGACCGGGCTCGGAGCAACCTGGGATACTGGAAGGTGTCCCTGCCCATGGCAAGGGTGGGAATGGATGGGATTTAAGGTCCCTCCCAACCTAAACCATTCCGTAATTCTACGACTCAAACCCGCCCGCAACCGCCTAAAAACTCGTGGTGCCACCACCGCCCTCAAACCATTTCCTCCCTCTCTCCCTTCCCCCCTAGCGGGCCCCGAGGGGCCCTCCGCAGCACCCCCGGCACTGGAGCGGGGAGCAGAGCATGATCCCGATCCCAATCCCGATCGCTCCTCCCACCTGCTCCCCGGGCGGGGCCCCGCGGGGGCTCCGCGCCGCGCCCGTTCCCCGCCGGCACCCCGCGCCCGGGGCGGCGAGCGCCCGCTGCTCACCCTCAGTCTGAGCCCGCGCCCCGCCGAGCCACCACAGCACCAGCACGGGCAGCGGCACCGCCAGCGGCCCCATCGCGACGCCGGGGCCGCGGCCGCGGCCGCTCCGCTCCCTCAGGCGGCGGAGACGCAGCGCGGGGCCGGGGCGCATGCGCGGCTCGGCCCGCCCGTCCCGCTCTGAGCGCGGCCCCGCCGCCATGGCCGCGCCCCGGGGTCCCTCAGAGCACCCGCGGAACAGCCCGGCCATTCGCTCCACCCGGTGCGCGGTGACATTCCACAGCCCGGGCGCCCCGCGCCGGTACGGGCACGCAGGAATGCCGGGGCAGGTCCCTTTCCAAGCACAGCCCCTCTGTTGTGAGGAATARTTCCCACACAAATGACGCAATCCCTGCTCATACGCATGCTCAGGGAAGGGTCTGTTTGACCTGTAGGGGTGATTTTTCCAGGGTAATGAATGTAGTTCAGCTAAAGGATGCACGGAGCTTGAGTATTTAGCCAAATTAGCAAGGTATACATAGTCCTACATCAACAACTTGATTTACTACACCCTTAGAGCTTGATAGTTCCGGGATGTCCTTGAGTAAGGGATGCTCCTGCTGCCTGTTCCACTCATTAGGTCTCGTCTTTTACGGATTAGGATTGAAATTATACAAAGATCTTACGAAGAACGTCCTAATTTTGAAGTGATCTTGACATATTCCACATTCTGCAGCACGCTCAGCACGTTACAGCCCTGGCTGTGGGGAGATCGGGCCCTTTCCCGGGCAGGGTCCCCACAGAGCTGGAGGAAAGAGGAAAAAACTCAAAGTGTGTTTAGTTGTGCAGGTGCCACGCTTTGAATGCCAACAATGATTAGTTAAAAACAACAGGCAGCTCCGGATGGACACCTCTGTGCAGGGCCGCTCGCCTTTTAAAGTTAAATCCCAGGTGGTGCATTAAAATAGAACATTAAAAAAAAAAACTCYAACAGAAAATACTTAAAATTCTGGATAGACCTAAAAGAAGACAGAGAGTTGTCGTCATCATCAGCTTTTATTAGGTTAATCATTGGTAGAGGAACACTGGACAGAAGCGTTGCTGGAAGGAAATCAAGATGTAAATACAACTGTTATTGAGACATTAATTAACATGTGACTCCCACCCCTGCACAGGAATGTTTTGGTAGGTGCAGGGAGACAGGGAACTGGGGTTGTGGTCAGTGCGTTGCACGTYGTTTCTCCCTGCCAAAGCTTGGGGTTATGCACTTGGTTATCCAGATTTTTGGGGATAAAGGAAATTCTTCATCAGAAGCAGCACACAGAATTCCATCTGAGGCAGCATCCACACTGTGTGSTGTCTGAGCCTCCTTAGATCCTTACAGTAAGTAACGGGAGCAGAAGGAGCATTAAAGATTTACAGTAAAGTGTCTTTTTTTGCCACAGAATTCCAGTCTCAATGTGAGTGGCGCTTCCTCGCTGCAGGGAACGAGCCCAGGGCCTGGTTAGCAGCAGCACGGATGCCCAGCCTAGGGAAGAGATGATATCCTGGTGTTAAAATTAGAGCTTTCCTGTTTTTATACTGATGCCTAGAGATACTGCATCACCATGGGAAGGRAGGAGGCAATTTCTGGGAAATGCTTTGTTTCAAAGAAATCACCCAAAACAACCCAAAAGTCCATTGTTTACGTGTCCCACTTTGTAGTCAAAGTGCTGCTAACACTGAAAATTCACTGTTGGCTGCAATAGATTCACTATAGGAAGTAGATTAATCTGTAAGTAAAAATGCCATGATAGTAAGTGTGAAAGCAATAAAAAACCCCAAAGACTCAGTTCAGTGTCCTCTTCTGACTCCACTACTGCTAAGGCAGGTTTTCAGAGAGAAGTTCTCCCATAATCCATACAAATTAAAAGCAGCTTTCTGTCGGGAGCAAGGACTCGTCTGGAAGTCTGACCTGTGAACACCATCCAGATTATGGAAAAGGAAAGACACACGTTGAGGGTGGTATCAGAAAGAAAAACAGAATGTTTTAAACCCAGTATGTGTAAAACAGTCTGTTTTATTCAGCAAAAGAAAACATCTTACCCAAAGATTAAGGGGAAAGAGTTTTCTACTTGAATGATTGATTAGGAAAATAGTCATTCAAGCAGACAGCGTAGTCAACAATATAAACAAAGGACAATATAGTTATTGCAKCTGTAACTGGTATTTTGTGTTGAGGAATATAAATCCCTACCTTCTATGGAAGACATGAGCCTTTCTGTTTGGTTGATGGGTTCAGGGGGGTTCTGTAATTACAGTTTTCATATGTACGATAATAGCTATGTGAAAAAGAAGAGAACAATGACTCTATTGCTTTGTAAAAGAACACTCAGGTTGGCTTCCTTTAAGGAAGAGAGGCTTGAAATAAGATGATGTAACCACACTGTGGATTCCAGGTTGTGTCATTTGCAAGCCTGAGCTGAAGGTACAGAATTACAATGCCCACGCACATTGAGGCAAATATTTCAAGCATATAAAGCTTGGGACTTGTCAACAAAGGACGTGAACAAACAGCCAGAAGCTGCCTTACCCTTCCTTCTGCTTGGAAATGATTTTCCAGGCAATGCCTGCCCCTAGGAGCAGCAGGACCCCCGCGGCTGCGACTCCTGAGGGAGGAGAGCCCGTGTCATTCTCACTGCGTGGTGGAGAGCACACCAAACACAACAAGGTGTGTCTGCCACGGCAGCAGAGGGAGGCTGGGCCACTGAGGCCACTGACCCGGGTGCAAAAATGTTTGTAAGCTGCTTACCTAGGCCTAGTGACCCAGACTTGGGGGACGCTGGAGGGACGGGAAAAAAGAAAAATCAGCAAACTCTTGTACCAAAATACAGTGGTTTTTAACTGTTGTTAATTGCTTTACCACTAAATCTTTTAGAATCATAGAATAGTTTGGGTTGAAGGGACCTTAAAGCTCATCTCATTCCACCCCCTGCAACAGGCAGGGACACCTTCCACTAGCCCAGGCTGCTCCAAGCCCCGTCCAAGCCCCTGGCCTTGGACACTTCCAGGGATGGGGCAGCCACAGCTTCTCTGGGCAACCTGTGCCAGGGCCTCACTGCTAAGACCAACTACACCAGATTTTTTAAAACCACACCTTTATATACTTTTTTTTTTTAAAGCACATAAAGACATTTGCCTGTTTAAAATGCATTTGCATGTTTCTGTTTGGTCTTTGCTTTGTTCCCATTCCACTCACTCAGTTTACAGGCCGGCACGGGAGGGTCCCAGCTGAAATCCTCTTGGCACTGAGTGTGACTGATGCCTTCCAACATGTAACCATCGTCACATTCAAGAGTGATGTTGGTCCCAGGGCGATAACTGTTTCCTTTAATGTCTTTTTTAACACCTTGGACATCCGGGAATTCACATCTGATCTCTGAAATTGGAAGTAATAAAAAGAGGGCATTTAATTAGAGGGAACAAAATATGAGAAGCACAGATGTGAGTTATTTAGGACATTGCTCTGGAATTCCTTCTGAATGTAGCTAGGAATTAATTCTTATTCCACAGGGTAATTCCTTCCTTTATGGCTGCAGAAGGTGCGTAAGTGTCTCAGTCCCACATGTGAYTCCAAACAACAGGAGCAAAGGAAGCACAGACCCACCTTTGCACTGAGGGAGGGGCTGGCTCCASGTCCCTGACACCGAGCAGTTGATGAAAGCATTCCCAACGAGTAAATAACCWGGATTGCAGCTGTAGGATACAGAGGCTCCATAGGAAAAAGTGTCAGAGGTGTTGCCTTGGAGCCTCCCATTGGTGATGTTTGGAGGATGCAGACACTTCACAACTGGAAAGTCAGGGAGAGACAAATAACAGGATGCTGAAGGATTGCCAGAGAGTGACTAAAGCACTGTGCCTTCGCAGCCTTGGTTGTTCCCTTTGAATTTCTTCCTCTGGACTCAACAATCTGTAACCCTGTAACTCCACCAGGCTTTGGAAAGGCTATAAACTTGAGCTTGTTCTTATCACACAGTCTGTACTCAAATTTAGACCTTCTACAAACCTTCCCCTAAGGCAAGACTTGTTAAATGTCCTTTGTTCTTAGCTCTCTGCAACCAAAACACACCTTGGCAGACAGGAGGAGGATGGCTCCAGGCTCCAGATGGTGTGCAGTAAATGGATGCTGTCCCAAGGAGAGAGAAGCCAGGCTCACAGATGTAGTTTACAGATGTTCCAGGAGTAAAAACTGCTTTTGCTGGGCCACTGAAAGACCCGTGGGTGATATCTGCAGGCTTGGAGCAGTGCAGCACTGAAAACAGAGACGTGCAGATCAAAACAGAGCTCAGAGAGAGGCAAGAGGGAAAGCTTTTGAGCAGCTGGGAAAGGCTGAACGCTCATTGCCACAGACTCCAACACACAGAGCCAACCCCACCCAATCCTCGGCAAAGTTCCCTCAAAAAGCAGGACAGGTTGGGAGGAGGAGTTAGTGATTAGTAAATCTYGCCTCTTCTTACAAGAGACCTACCTGGCTTTGTTGTGGTATCAGGCTGATGATAGCGTTCCGCCACTCCATCTAAATGCAGCATTAAGAATTTAAAAATGTGATTGAGCAAATAAAATGCACAAATGTACCTTCATTTCCCATCATCCTGCTTTTACATTTCCAGCAAAAAAACCACTTCTCTCTGATAGTCAGTGTCCTGAAGCTACCAAATTCCTCGCTTCCAGGAAACGAAGGGAATGTGGATTGTGAATTGCAACAAGGAGTGTGAGAAAGTGCAAATTATGCCAATACTTAACAGCGTTACCCCAACCCTGGCTCATTTGCGTGTGAAGAGAGGCATAAGTAAAATTAAAAATTTCTGGTTTCTYCTTAAAGTAGTTGGAGCAAACAGGAAAAATAAAGCCAACTTTGGCCTTGGTGAGCAGGAGAAATCTGGAGGAATGTGCAATCCTGCCAAGCCCAAGGGCTGATTCTTACCCTGCTCACAGACAGGTAGAGGTGGGTGCCACGTCCTGTCACCTTGGCACTGGGACGTGTGGTGGCCTCGCAAGGTGAAGCCTCTGCGGCACTTAAAGGTGACGGAGTCTCCGTAGGTGAAGCGGGCCTTAGGGACAGTCACCCTCCCGTTCCGGATCTGTGGCACTGCACACGCCACCTCTGAAAGAGAAATGCGTATTTATGGACACTAAGCCGTGTGTGTGCTGTAATTAACACATACCTAAAGTCCATTCTCAGTGTGCTCGGAGGAGTTTCACAGGTGGTACTTAGAGACTCAGAAAATAATTTCAAGAACTGAGGTGGTTTTAGTTCATTTAGGCGTCTTAAGTTACCACAGTATTATATCTATAAAAGTCTTATTCGTCTAATTCTATTTATTTAAAGGAAATGCCACTTTTGAATTTTAAGGACTTAATTTGCCGATTCTGGTCCCGATTTAGTGGTGACCTACTTACTCTGGCAGATGGGAGGGAGACCCCTCCATGCAACACCTCGTCCCAGAAGCTCACATCTCCTGTGGGACTGTCCAACCAGTCTGTACCTGGAGTTACAGAGAGAGAGATACCAGCTCATAGCAAGTCCTTCAGCTTGGATTTTGCACTCCCACTCTGACACTCCCCCCAGAGGTTTCCTTCTGCAGCCTCCTGATTCCAGCTGGTCACTGAGATGTCTCTGCTGCTTTGACACATGGGAATGAAGGACAGTGAGTTAATTCTTCCTACATCCAAGAGGAACAATGATCCCAAATGACTCTGGGTTGGATCAGTCAGGTGCTAAATCAGGACTCGGAGCCAACTGATTTCCAAAAGGCTGGAGCCTCCTGCAGCACGGGATTGCTCCCACTCTCAGCTCCTGCTCGTGGCCATCTGAGAAGGAAAACTGGAACTGAAGTTTGCAAATTAATCTGTTGAGGACAGAAGGGGAAAATGAGACACTTCTTCCTTTCTGGAGCAGGCAACTACGGTGAAATTGGAACCAAAATTCCATTTCTGGCCTGATGGGAGATAATGGCCTTTACTGGAAGTTGCCCAACACCAGGCTCAGACATGGAGTCAGCAAAGGCAGGTGGGACTCACCCTTCATTGCACGTGTGGCTCACAGTTGACCCAAAAAGGAGATCTGTCAGAACAACAACTCTGCCATTCTTGGGCGTTTCTGGGTATTTACATTTCTTCCCTGGGAAAGAACAAGGCTGAGTTTACACTCCTCTCTGGCACTTGTGTAACACACTATGAGAAGATCTTAAGGTTCTGTCCACACTCTGACACCACTAAAGACATGATTTTTCAAAGGCCCAAAGCGGCCCAGACTATGTGACTAGTGAAGCCATGTACGAATCTTTTGTTCAAGAATTGCTCTAAGAAACCCACAAAAGAGACAATTTCCAACAACCAACACCAAACTGATGGAGCTATTCACTTTTACAGAACTCTAGGGCTTCAGACCACGTGTGGTTTTGGAGGCATTTCAGAGTTGAGCGCACTCTGGAGTGTCTCGAGTGTCCCGGCCGGCAGCTGTAGTGCACAGTGTCCCCTACAGCAAATTCCATCTGATTCCAGTATTCCTTAGTTAGCTCAGCAAAGGTGAGGTTTGGAGGTGCACCACAGCCACCTGTCAGGAAAGAAAAGAGGGAGAAACAGGGATGTCAACTACAAAAGTTGTTTTAAAATGCGTTTTGAGTATGTATAGGTAAAAATTTACGTGCAAAATGAATAAAAAAAGGGGAGGGTGAAGGATTCAAAATTTTGGGAAGGGTAAGGATGAGTCCTACAGGCAGAAACTCCCAGACTGTCCGTAACTCCCAAATTAGACCCACAGTGTACCTGCACACTGAGGGAGAGGGAGGCTCCAGTTGCCAGAGTCGGTGCAGTAGATGGATGCCTCTCCCACGAGGCTGTAGCCAGGGTCACAGCTGTAGTTCACAACCATCCCAATGGGGAACACCTCCAAGCCCTGGCTGCTGTGGTTTCCTTTGTCAATATTTGGAGGTGAAGGACATTGCAGCACTAAAGAGAGAGGACAAAAAATTGAGATGACAAGGACATGATGCTCAGAGGGCTGGAGCAGTTCTATGAAGACAGGCTGGGGAAGTTGGGGGTGTTCAGCTTGGAGAAGAGAAGGCTCTGGGGAGACCTTAGAGCTCCTTTCAGTGCCTAAAGGGGCTCCAGGAGAGCTGGAGAGACACTTTGGACAAGGAATGGAGTGACAGAACAAGGGGGAATGGCTTCCCACTGCCAGAGGGCAGGGTTTAGATGGGATATTGGGAAGGAATTCTTCCCTGTGACGGTGGGGAGGTCCTGGCACAGGTTGCCCAGAGAAGCTGTGGCTGCCCCATCCCTGGGAGTGTCCAAGGCCAGGTTGGACAGGGTTTGGAGCACCCTGGGATAGTGGAAGCTGTCCCTGCTCGTGGCAGGGGGTGGGACGAGATGAGCTGATTTTAAGCTTCTTTAACTCAATGCCATAGGAAAAGGATCTCTGTTTCTGGGAGTCTGCCCAAACCCTCCAGAGGAGGTTGTAGTAAAGGAGAAATTATAAGGCTTCATCACACAGCAATTTAAACAAATTAGAAGCATCTGCAAAACATACATATGCAAAACTCCTCGGCTTCAGACCACRTTTGATTTTCAAGACATGTAACAGTTGGTGATATTTCTGGCTGTTCCACATATCCAGGCCGACAAGTGTAGTTCACAGTCTTCCCAACAGGAAACTCTGTCTGATTTTTATACTCCTCGCTTAGCTCAGCAAATAACAACGGTGTTGGTGTGCCACAGCCAGCTGCCAAGAAACAAAATGGGCATGAGAAATGTCCTTGGCTGTGAAATGCAGCTAAGGACAAACCGGTACACTGATAGGCACTGTTAAACCCCAAGTCATTAATACAGCTTCTATGTATTCTGACATTTGTCTGCATAAAATAACACGCAGCACGTAAGGACACAGGCACCTTAATTTATATGCTCTTAAAAAAACCCCAAACTAAAACAAGGACCCAAAAAGTAGTTTAGCCAGTGTGGTGCCTTCACATGTCTTTGGGCTGTAGAGCACAGGAATCTTGAATTTCAGGATTTAGAACACCCAAACCCATCTCATTTTGGGAGACCAAATTAGCAATGCCACCAGCTTATTCCAAATGCCACCAAAGGGAACACAGCTCCTGCGTGTGCAGGGAGCATGTTTAGACCTCTGGGTGTCACTGGATGTGTGGTTCCCCACGCACGCCAGTCCTGCAGGTTGTCAGGTTTGCCTGATCCAGGATCAGCCTGGCACGGGACGGATGCTGAGGCAGCCCCACCTGCACAGCGTGGATAAGGAAGGCTCCAGTTGCCCCAGGCCGTGCACAGGACGGAGGGGTCCCCGAGCAGGGAGAAGCCGGGCTGGCAGCTGTAGCTCACGGAGGTGCCACTGGTGAAGTTTGTCCCCGGCTCCGCGCTGAGCGTGGCGTGGGCGATGGCAGGAGGAGGAGGGCAGAGCAGCACTGCCGGGGCAGGAGCGGAGAGCAGAGTTTTAGGGATTTCACCCAGCAGAGGAGCAATGTGCCGCAGCAAGAGCCTGGACCGTCACACCTGGCTCACCTGGCTCACAGGTGGGGACCGCAGGCACCCAGCGGCCATCGGGCTGGCACTTGGCCCCACGGCTGCCCCGCAGGACGTAGCCTGGGTGGCACTGGAAGGTGACGTTGGCCCCGGGGTGGTACACGCTGCTCCGGCCTTCAGCCACCTCTCCGTCCTGGATGCTGGGGCTGGTGCAGGTGATCACTGCGAGGGAAAAGCAGCAGAGCACAGGCTGGGGAAGGGCTGCCGGAGCTGAGGGTTCCCCCTTTGGTTTTGTGGGGTCACGGTTCAGGGGAGGCCTGTGAGCACAGTGKGTAACAGCATGTACAGCTCACCTTCACAGCTGGGGTAAGGGATGCTCCAGGATCCAGATGGCAAGCAGGAAACYGTGGTTTTCCCAGTGAGGACATAGCCCGGGTCACAGTAGTACTTCACTGACATTCCGGGGATGAACTCTTTCGCACCCTTGCTGTCATGATGGCCATTTCTGATATTTGGAGGGGAAGGACATGGTGGCACTACAGGAGGGATAAAAGTCTCAATTAGCCAAGAGCTGGTACCACAAACCCCCACTGTAGGGTGAGGCAGCCTTTTAACGTTGTTCTTTCCRATTAACTTTTGCCCAACAGCTACGAGGGCTGTCACTGAATGATATTTCCATCCTACCCTCACTTACCTCCCAGCCTTCATGGTTTTTGAGCTTATTGACATAAAAAATGACAATTTCTCACTGTTTAGGCAACTACAGTGGTTAGTTTCCATCTGTGGCCCTAACAGCTTGCTCTGGTCTTTCTGTGGCTGTGAGTGATGTCAGATACCAGTCTGGCTCGTTGGATTTTGTGGATTCATGTAAAGAGCTGAAAGCCCTACACTTAACAAGGGTATGAATCACAGAGTCATTTAGTTTGGAAAAGGTTTAAAATCATCGAGTCCAACAGTTCCCCCAGCACTGCCAAGCCCACCACTAACCCATGTCCCCAAGTGCCACATCCACGTCTTTTAATCCCTCCAGGAGTAATGTCAAATAATCCACGCGCTTCCTCAGGAAGGCAGTTCCAGGGCTTGAATCGGGATTATGCAAATGGGACGACAGATATGTGGATGTTTTTCCTTTCCAGTCTGTGGGAGCAGCCCCTTCACCTCCATGGTGAGGTGTTTCACCCTCACACAGTGGTTCAAAAGAAATCAGCTACCACCCTGCACCTCATTTGCACTTACACTTCTCACAGATGGGGAGAGGAGGGTCCCACTTGCCCCCAAACTGGCACTGAGACTCCTGAGAACCCTTCAAGGCATAACCCAAATTGCATTCGAAGACAACGCTGTCCTCCAGTCTGTAGGTGGTCTCCAACCCAGTGGTTTTTCCATTCTCGATCTCTGGCCTGGTGCAGCCAATTGCTGGAAGCGAAGAGCACAAGGATGTGAAGAGCTGGGGATGTGAAACCATCCTGGCTGTGGAGGGACACTGAGCAGGGACAGCACCTGCTGCTGAACCTTGCCATCACTGTCATGGGCCTGTCAACGTTACTGACTCTTATTCTTACACAAAATATCATCATTCAGCTGTTCCTGAGCGTTTGTACTCAGCGGGAACAGAAATGGAAACCCACAGACGCAGGTGGGGCTCCTCCTGCCCGTGGCACCTTTTGTCTCTGCCTCTCCCTGCAGATTTGGTCTGCAGTGATTAGACCAAGAGCCACGAAGGAAGGAAGGGGACAGCGACAGGCAGGAGAAGGCGACACAAACCTTCACAGCGGGGCTGGGGCCGGCTCCACGTTCCCGCAGGAGTGCAGCGGATGGAGGCGTTCCCGACGAGGGAATACCCCTCGGAGCAGGTGTAGGTCACAGCCGAGCCCGGGATGTGCCTGGCCGAGGGGCTGGCACTGTGCTTCCCGTTGGCGATGCTCGGAGGGGTGGGACACCCCAGCTCTGCCAAGGGCAAGGAGAGGCAGGTGAGGAATGTGGACAGGGCAAGAAAAACAACAGAAATCCAACCTTCTAAAAGCAAAGGAGGAAACAACCCCGTTAAATCCTGTGAATAAACATCAGTCGTGTGGGCTGTGGCGCAGGCCCCACCACAGCCATGGCTGCTCCTTCTGCCAGTGACAACCAGAGCTCTCCAGGGGGACACACCCAGAGCCCTACCTTGGCACCGCGGCGCTGGCCCACTCCACGTGCCCTGCTCCCCGTCTGCAGAGGCGCAGGACAGGGAAGGCTCTCCAGCCAGAGAGTGCCCGGGGTCACAGCTGTAGGTGACCACGTCCCCGTAGGAGAAGGTGTCCCTGGAGCTCCCACTGTGTGTCCCGTGGGCGATGGCCGGGGGTGCAGCACAGACGATACCTGCGGGCAGGTACAAGGGGACTCTCAGCACTGCCCAGGGGCTGCAGGGCACACACACTTCCCAGGAAGGGAATGACATGGAGGAAACCATCTCAGCATTGATATAATGACTCAAAATCTCTAGGAACAAACCTTGCACGGAAAAAATCGCACGTGGGAGGGAAAACCTGTGCCCTGCTGTGAGTCACTTCCTTGCTGACCATGTGTGGAGGTGGGGGGGCAACTCTTACCTCCCTTTCCATAACTACTGGTGACACAGAGAGAGACTGGCCACCCCATTCCAGAGAGAGACACCATTCCTGCACATGCCCAGTGAGAAATACTTACCCAGGAAYAGGAAATTTAAAATATCAATGTTTCTTCCCAGTTTGGACCAGAATAAATAAAAGACCTTTGAAAACATTTGCAGAAGCATCCACAACAAAACAAAATGAAAAGGAAAAGGAAATATTTTACACATTCAGGGACTTGAGAAATCTTTTGCAATAAAACCTTTGGCTTGAAAGATGTTCCACTTTATCTTGCAAACCATCTCCAAGAGCCTGTTGTTGTGGCCTACTTACGCTGGCAGACAGGAGGATCCCCACTCCATGAGACACGTGTGCCAGAGACCTCACAAGTTCTCTGCGAGCCTCCAACCAACTTGTACCTGGACCACACAGAAGAATTTATTAATTTAACAGTGAGAGACTTGAGATGTCTTTACAACCCTTGTAAGTGGCAGCCAAGAATTCTGACTTGGAACCTGGGTTGTGTAAAGCTGGAAATCCACTTCACTCTCCCCTGGCAGCTGAGTTCAACTGGGGCAAGACTCACCCTTTGTCACAAGTGTAACTAATGTTGGACCCGAAGAGGAGGTCTGTGAGGACAACAACACTGCCATTCGCTGGGTTCTCTGGGCTGGGACACTGCTCCCCTGGAAGGGAATGCCAGCTTCTGTTAGCCCTCAGCTGCTTCTCCCATCCCAGCCACGGATGTCACCACCAAAGAAACCCATAAAGCTGGAAAAACGTGGAAAACCAGCCCAGCCTGACACGTTAGGTTTTTCAGCACTTGTAGGACGTACTTTTGCAGAACTGCAGGGCTGCAGACCACGTCTGGTTCCTGAGGCAGGTGATGGTTGGTGACATCCCCGGGAGCTGGCTGTACCCAGGCCGGCACTCGTATTCCACCCTGCTCCCCTCGGGAAACAACGTCCGGTTCCTGTAGGGCTCCTTCAGCTCGGCAAAGCCCAGGCGGGCAGGTGCTCTGCAGCCAGCTGCCAGGAGAGACAACCAGCCCGGGTGTTAAAGGAGCAAGGAAAGGTGGATTTGGGAGAGCAGGAGAAGGTTAACGCCCCRTTGGGACACTTGCCCTGCTCGCAGACCGGCACAGGGGGCTCCCACGTGTTGTTTGGTTGGCATTGAACCTCTCTGTGGCCACGTATGGCATAGCCTGGGTCACACTCAAAGGTCACAGTGTCCCTGTGTGCGTAGGCAGACCTGGGAGCCACAATCCTTCCATTCTGAATCTGTGGGACAGGACACCTTGCCTCTGAAAAAGAGAAGTGCAGGTGCTCAGAACAGGCCCTCAGGCAGAGCTGTGCAGCTGCAAAGCCACAGAGGGTTGCAATCCCTTTTAAGCCTGAAAGTAATCTTCCTGTAGATGATGTACTGCCTGCATGCAGTGATATCAGACATCTTGGGAGAGATCCAAGGGGAAAGAGGAGAGGGATGCTGGGGCAATGGGGTGACCCTCCAGCCTCCCCTGCTCTGTCTGACCAAAGCTGCAGCTTTGAAAATCCTGGGGCAAGAATTCCAGCTGGCTGGAGTTTCCCAGTCTTTCCCAACCTGAAGCAGCAGTGCCGGGAGGAYTGCACACCAATCCCTGCACCCGCACCCAGCCTCACCTCCACACGTCGGGAGGGGCTCGCTCCACACCCCGTTCTTGCCATCCCGGGTGGTGCAGTGGATGGAGGGCTCTCCGTGGAGCGGGAAGCCAGCATTGCAGGTGTAAGTTACAGATGTGCCGTAGTGGAATTCATTCAGCAGCCTGCCCGTGTGCTTCCCGTTGGGAATGTCCGGAGGTGGCTCACAAGGGATGCCTGCAGAGGGGCAGAACGAGGCTTCTAAATTCAACAGCAGCACCGAAGCAACAGAAATCCCTCATTCTGTGGGGCACAAACTGGTTCTAGAGATGGAATGAAATGACCTCCCAGGTGAGACTTTGTTGGCAACGGGATCCCACYTCTCGTGCAATGGGCTGGCGGTGTCAGTCAGCAGCAGGATACTCAAGTGCCRCTGGAAAAGCTCCAGCTGAGACATTGCATTCCATGCTTAATCCATTAAGCTTTGGGATCTTGTACCTTTTCCCAGACTGCTTTCTTACGACTTCCAAACCTTCTGATAATTTTCATGCCCACAGAGCAGAGCAATTGCCTGTGAAAGCTCTGATTGGAAAGATGTGGCAGTCTCTGCTGGAAAGTATTTCCCAGATCCATGCAGACCCCCGGAGCCGTGAGCTACTTACGCTGACAAACGGGAATGTCTCCAGTCCATGCAACACGTGTCCCAGAGATCTCACACYGTCTGCTGGATGGTCCAATTAACCTGTGCCTGGTGTTAAAAGGATTGGTCATTCATCACAAGCCATTCCAGTTGGAGTTACAGCTCCTCCCACCAGCTGGGATGTGGGATCAGCGCTGCTGGCAGCAGAGCTGTGGCACTGAAGGGGAAGGTCCTTCCCCGCTCTGCCTGACCCATTTCACAGGATAAATATGTATAGACATGATAGTGAGCACCTTACGTGCTCTATAGGTACAGAACCCKGAACGGTGCCTTCTGTATGGAATCCATTTATTGGGAGTGAATGAACAGGAGGAAAAAAAGGGCAGACTTACCTAATTCATCCTTAAACCAGGACTTACCCTTCTTCACAGCCGTAGACCACTGTTGACCCAAACAGGAGATCTGGCATGGAAATAATTTTCCCATTCACAGGTTCACCAGGGTGACTGCACGGTTTCCCTGGGGGAGGAAAACATCCTTATTTTAGGCTTCTGTCTCTCCACACCACAGTACAACAGATGCAAATCTTACTCCAGTCATCTGCCCACATTCCCAGTTACCCCCAACACGGGTTTCCAATAGCAAAGAGTTACATGGCTTTACTAGTCACATATTTGGAATAACATCGAGGATTTTGCAGCATGGACAGAACCTAGGACCTATTCCTTCTGGAACAATGGACACCAAATCAAGGAGCTATTCACTTTTACAGAACTCTACTGCTTCTGACCACACTCCGCTCTCAAGGCATGTAATAGTAGTTGTCATTCCTGGGACTTTATCATATCCAGGTCGGCAAGTGTATTGCACAGTCTTCCCAACAGAAAAATCAATGGCATTTCTATGCTCCTCATTTAGCTCAGCAAAGTGTGGGAGTAAATTTGTGGGAGAAGCACAACCACCTATTGAGAGAGAAAAGAGACATGAGAACCAGGCAGGACAGGTACATCAGGGGCAAGCACACAAAGAGCACTGTCAGGAGGAAAAGGGGGTTGATTTGCCTTGCGAAAATGTTTATTTTGATTAATATACCCATTATTAAACAAACACAACGTATTTTGCCAAAGGATTGCAGAGGATTAGGTTCTTATTCCCGGGGTAGACTTAAATCTTCCACTCACAGAGTTTAACAACATTTTTTAAACAGGGTTAGGGGGCATGAAATAGCAGTGTACCCCGAGGCAGCTATGTCATCGTGTACCTGGAGACCTGTGTAAGGAGTTCTGGTAATGCAGTGATCTTTCACAGACAGGAACAGGMGGCTGCCAGCTGCCATCCTCCTGGCAGGAGACTCTGGCACTGCCCTGCAGGCTGTAGCCGTGGTGGCACTGAAATGTCACCGTTTGCCCAGGTGCAGAGAGAAGTCCGTGACCATCGACTTGCCTCCCATTGGTTACCATCGGATTTATGCAGACAGTCACTGGAAATGAGGGTGTGCAGGAGTCAGAGCAAAAGAGAACAAAAAACCACAGGCTGTTAATAGTGCAACAACAAAATCAGCGTGATGTCCACACAAACCTCCCCAGCCCCACCTTCAGCACAGGAGGGCTTCACAGTGATCGATGCCATGCAACACTTTACAGGGGATTAACCCTCTTGGAGGATCTGTTTGCGCTGCTGAGGGTGTCCCCTGTGCTCAAAGCCACACCGTGAGTTTGTCCCCTGAGGGGACAGAGCACAGACTCACCTTCACAGCGAGGGAGGGGCTGGCTCCACTTCCCTGATACTCTGCAAAGCACAGCGGGATTCCCAACCAGGTAATAGCCAGG
>JACAXG010000148.1:627391-645117 GCA_018881555.1 Amblyornis subalaris | reverse complement strand
ACAGCCCGCTCTCCGTGCAGGTGATGGACACATTCCCAAGCAGCTCGTAGCCTTCCCTGCAGCTGTAGGACACGGTCACTCCCCGGGAAAACTTGYGCGAGGACTGTCCGGTGTGCTGCCCATTGGCGATGCTTGGTGGCCGAGGACATGTCACCTCTGGAGAGGGAAAGAAATCGTCCTGTGGGTCAGCTGAGTGCTGGTTTGTGCTGCTGGGACAGCTTGGGTAACGTCAGGGTGATATCCCGAATTCTGCTGGACCAAAGCTTTAGTTCACTAAAGGTGCAGCTGATCCAAGAGTACAGTCACACTGCACCTGGAAGGAATTACTGGCAGTAATGACATTCCTGACAGGAAAACACACAGGCACATCACGGGATTTGGCAGAAATGCACATGGACATGGAAGCAGCAAGAGCAGTGAGAAGTTGTGGTTACTTTGCATTCCAGGGTGAAGATGGAGATGCCCCACATCTGGCGAGGAGCAGAGAGACGGCAATGCCCCCGGGATTCAGATCCTGCCATCCCACAGGATTAACTCCTCCCCATCCCTCTCGGACCCCCAGACAGGGCACAGGCATCCCCATGTCCCACCCCAGCGTGTTCCATCGGAGCTGTTTCTGTCTCTGTGTGAGCCAAGCTCGCAGCACTTTGGTCAGAGGAGAGAAGCCAGGAGGATAGATCCATTCCGGAGTTGCTTTCCCACTGAATTTGAGAGGACACAAGAGGGAGCTTTCCCCCGCGGCCGGCGCTGCTCACACTGGGACACTCACCCTTCGTGCACACTGGCAGAGGTGGGCTCCACCTGGAGTCAGCCCCGCAGATGCTGCTGCGGGCACCCTGCAGGGTGTACCCCCTGTGGCAGGTGAAGGTCACGGTGTCCCCTGTCCTGTAGGCATGGCGATCGGTGGGCGTCCCATACCGGATGCGTGGCAATGGGCAGTGGGCAGCTGGGAAAGGGAGAGAAAGGAAATATGTACCCCCACGGCTCCAGCGGTTCCTGCCCGTGCAGAAGGTGTCCATGCAGCCTGTTGATCCACGAGCAGTGGGATGCGGTGGAGGCTGCAGCTGGGGCGGGGGTCCCTGGGGCTGCAGGACCCCTCCCTGTGCTCCCGGGGACCCTGCTGCTTCCTCAGCCGGCAAAGACTGGGTGTGCAGGATGGCATGTCAATCACCCAGCGAGGTCAAGAGCCTTCCCTGGCCTTTCTGCAGGCCCTGAAGCCCATCCTGTGAGTCCAGTCTGACCCAGGAAATCACTGGCAGGACCATCCGGGACCGACCCAAAGCAATGCAGAGATCTGTGCTGCTGGGAGCACACGGCTGTGCCAGAGAGCAGGGTGGGGGTGCCCGGCGTGGGCTGGGGGTGCCATTCCCTGGCCACTGACGTGTGGCTTCAGTGCTCTCCCAGAGGGTCTCTTTCATTAGCAGAGGAGCTCTGTGATGCTCACGCTCTGGCGTGCCAAGGTCCACCTGGGACAAGCACAGGGCTCCTGTTTTCCTCCGCAGGGAAAAGCGAAAGGATCAGCGAGGAGAGGAGCAGCGACGAGGAAGAGGAGGGCTGCGGGAGGAAGGCTCCAGAGGAGCAGACCTGCTGGGCTGCCTTACCTTGAGCGCCAGGCGTGGCGGTGAGGAGCAGAGCGGCGCTGCCCAGGAGGCAGAGGGTGGAGGTGAGCACCATSCCCGGCACGGACTGCGGCTCCCGGGGGCGGTGGGAAGATATGGACACCCCAGTTCCCCCCAGCACCCTCCCTGTAAGGAAGGACACGCTGCTCTGGGACTTTCCAGAACTGTGGGACAGGAACCTGTGGGCTCCCCAGCACACGCGGGCACAGCCTGGGAGACCCCCAGGGAGGCTGCAGGTGCCTCACGCCGCTGCTGCTGCTGGTTCTGGCAGGGAGGATGGGGAAGAGGGGTGGCAGAGGGGTGGGTGCACGCAGAGGTGCTGGAGCTGGAACTGTGCCCACGGTGCAGAGCATCCTCCCTTAGGAGAGGTGGCCCAGGCTCTGTCCCAGGTCCCCAGGTGGTGGTGGCACCTGAAGGGACATGGCACAGCTCATCTGCCCAGGTATGGCACGGGCAGAGCGGGGCATTCCCTCCTCCCGCAAAAATGGGACCAGTGGCAGTTGTGGAGCTGAAACCTCCTGACCCAACCCTGGCTGTTCAAGGGCTCGTCCCTCACCACTGGCAGGATGATTAAAAACCCACAGACAGGACTTTTTGACGAAGGAGCAGCCGCAGCAGCTCCAGCTCCCCACCGACCATAGATGACACTTTCTGAGCCTAAAACAAGCAGCGGGACATGAATTCCTCAAGCCTTTTTATCCCTTTTATTGACAGAGAACTTCCAGTATTTCCAAGTCCAATAGCCATACTTCAAAATTACATTTGGTTGTTTACACTCAGATTATAAAGAAAAATCATGTACAATTCGATTACAAACACAGTAAATAAACCCTCTCCAATGGTAAATTCTGGTGACCACACCTGTGAACTCTGTCACAGCATTCACTATTCCTTTCATTTGCTTGCGGGGACATCATTCCAAGCTGATCCYCAAATCACATGTTACATCTTTTGAACATAAAATCACTTTGGACTATGCAGTAGGAATAAATGGGCTGGGACTAAAATAGCAAAATCCAATGCAACCCAAAGCTACGAGGCTTTAGGCTGTAGTTTGTGCATTTAGTCACTCATGTCACTTATGGTAAGAGAGAAAGAAAAATAACCAGCAAGGTGCAAGTGCTTGTTCTGCAAGGCTGAAACAGAATCTGCAGTGCCCCTGTGACAGCTGAACAGGACAGTGCTCTGCTGGGAACAGAGAACTGTGGGGGTCCATCTGGAACAAGAACAACGTGTGGATGGAAATGGCCCTTTGTGGGCTTCCTTCTTCTTCGAGGCACGTTCCTGTTATCAGGAAGCCACCGGTGGAAATGGAGAAACAAAAGGTCTGTAGTAGACACATTTTGGACGCTTCCTGTTCCCAACTGCGCAGCACGAGAAGCTCACAGATGGCTGATTTACCTCTGCAGCAGACAAAACCCCAAACCTCAACATTTGGCTTTACCAGCAGCTGGAAGTCTGAGTGTCTCAGGCTTATCAAGTTGAAATTCCACCGCAGTGTTGTTTCCATTATAAACAGGAAACTTTGCAATCTCAACTTCATTTTATCCCATGACACCTCTTTAGCTTATTCTGTCATCCTTTAGCCAGGCTGAGTTAAAACCAGGAAAGGACACCAACGCCTCGGCATGGCCTTTCCATCAGCCAGACAAATCCAGGGCATTTTTGTCCTCGTGGTTCCTCCCTCACCTCTCTCTGCCCTCACACACCATCCTCAGCACAGAAACAATGGGGCCAGGTCAGACAGGATGAAAACAAAGTGCCCAAAAGCTGTGGGGTTGGTGTCCCGTTCCCCATGGAGGAGTACATCAGGGATTTGGCTTGGTGCCCATCTGCACCTGCTTGGGATCAGAGCAAGAGATGTCCCCCAGCCCTGCTGCAGACAGGGCTTTGCCGTGGCGGCTGCTGCTCCAAGGCCAGTTTCACAGGAGGGAAAGCAGAGCACTGGGATCAGGTCCAACGTGTCTACAGGTGCCTTCTTGCCGCACCCGTTCCCTGACCTAGATGTTCGTGATCAGCACTGCCAGGAGGAGGGGGAAGAGCCCTACAAGATACAAATAAGAAGCTTCAGTCTTTAAACGTAGTCAGCTGTCTTTTCCCTCCCTGGTCCCCTTCACCTCCCCCTTCCCTTTTCGCAGCAAGATCTTAAAGCACCAACACCACCACTATGAGCACAGACTGCAGCTTTTAAGCCCATTTCAAGCAGAACACACAGGAGACAATAACAAAGACAGGCAGGAGCTGGGGAGGGGGTTCAGGAATCCAGAGTCACAGAATATGTCGAGTTGGAAGGACCCACAAAGCTCATCAAGTCCAGCTCCTGGCCCTGCCTTACTTACCAACAGTGATCATGTTCGCTCCACCTGGAAGGGAAGTGAGACAAAACGTGAAACTCTGCACCCACCCAGCACAGCAATTCATGAACTACACAACGTGCAGGGTCTCAAACTGAAGCCAACGCATGGAAGACAATCAGCAACACACAGAACAGGACCCCTGCACAGCCCAGCTGCAGAGGTGTGCATCTGTTAAAACTCAGGTGGATTTTTTGCAGCCCATGGAATAAGGCACTGAAGTGCCCAGTCTGGCCAGAAGAAAGGTTTCACCATACACTGATTTAGTAACACCCAGTTTCAGCATTATACCAAACTGAGTGGACAGTTCTAACATCTGATTATCTTCATCTTTCCCTGGTAACTGGAGACACAAAACTTTCCTCTTGTGATGGTTTTTATCTCCATAATTTCTGTTCTTGCCTTGTTCCTTCCCTTTTTTCAGAATGATTCCTGAATTGTACAAGAATATTGCAACTAAGGCCTCACAGCATGAGTTAGGATTGAAATCCTGATTTTTACAGTTGGTTGATTAAAAAGTACAAGTAGGAGCAGCCCAAGCCCACCAGCAAGGCAGCTACACCAGAGCAGATCCAACTGTTATTTAGTGACTCTGTGCAGGGTTTTTCCCTCTTACTTTCACAGTATGGAGCTGCTGGATCCCAATCAACTCCATTTCCTGATGCCACACATTTGGCAGAAGACTTCTTCAATTTATACCTAAGGAAAGAGAAGACGTTTAGTACTTTCCAGAGGACAACCCGGAAGGGTTTTTCCCCACTCTCCACCACTGCACAGAGGCAAGAGATGAACCAAAATTGTGCCACTATGAAACGGGATCCAGCCACAGCAAAGCCAGAGCCAAGCTGGAGCAGGTCACTGCCACACACTCATCTCACTGAAGACAAACTACAGGGTTGCACTGGACACTTGCACTGGGAGACCCGGGAGGGATGGCGCTGCCTGGGATCCCAGTCCCCCATCCCCCTGAGCTGGGCCCTCCTAAGCAGTGATCCACTCACGGAGCGTCACAGGTGAACGTCACAACTGTTCCAAACGTGAAATTCTTCTCGTTTCCAACCACATTCCCGTGGTCTACTTTGGGAGGGGAACACTCCTGACCTAGAGGAAAAGAAAGCAGCACAGGAATTACTTTGAACCCAGAGATGGCCACGACCCAAATTTCAGAGGAACATCCCAAGCACGTCCAGATCCCTCCCACAGCAAGTGAAGACAGGATGAAGTGGAGGCACTCACGGACACAGAACTCTGGGTCTGCAGCAGACCAGGTTTTATCACTCTGACAAGTGATAACAGAGGATTTTCCAGATGCTTCCTTATAACCCGGGTTGCACCGATAGGTCAGCTTGGTCCCGAAAGGAGAGCTGTCACCCACAGCCGACGCTGGGGTGGCAAATGGGAACTGGGGAGGACGACCACAGAGGACTAAAGGGAGACAAACACAGGGCTAGTTACAGAAGGTGACCAAAGGGTCTGTCTGCACTCACAACAGAGAACTTTGGAGCACGCAGGTGAATTTGTCTGCACTCACTTTGTTCACAGGTTGGCAGAGGTGGTGCCCAGGTACTGTTTGCTTCACAGGTAACTGTGCTATTGCCTTTCATTGAATAGCCAGAGTTGCACTCAAAGGTCACTTGATCTCCATAGGTGTGCTCGGTGCCAAAGCCAGATAACCTTTTCCCATTTCTCACATCTGGATTTTCACATTTGACCACTGGAAGTGAGGATAAGACAATAAGAACATTTATAACAAGAAAAAGCCCTGCAGTGACACCACAGGGGTTCTGTGAGAAGCTCGCTAAGAGAATCACAGAACAATTTGGGTCAGAAAGGACCGCAAAGATCTTCTAGTTCCGACCCGCTGCCCTGGGCACAGATGTCACCTACTAGATGAGAACTCTCACTTTGAGACAGGCAGGTCCCCAGTGCAGTGCAACTACTCAGAGAACAGAGGCATCATTTGAAAGCTGCACTGAGCACTTCATTTCTCCTTTGCAGGAAGCCCTGAGCATGGGCATGGGCATGGGCAGGGAGAGGGAGAGGGAGAGGGAGCTTTCTGTGGGCTGAAGAATCCATTAAACCAAGTCCTGCCTCTGACCATGACCTGGCAGCCCACTGCACTCAGCTTCCTGGGAATCCTTTTAGGCTCAAATCAATCCTCTCCTATTTGGCAGCATCGGGAAAGCACATTTAACATTTATTTACCTTTGCATTCAGGGGCTGGACCGTTCCAGACTCCCCTGAAGTCACTACCCATGGTACAGAAAATGGTGGCTCCTCCAATAAGAGAAAAGCCTTTGTTACAGCTGTAACTTGCAGCCGTGCCAAAGGTGTAGTCTTCATTCCCACGGAGGAGATATCCATTCTGGATTGCAGGAGGTTGTGGACAGAGAATAACTGCAGGGGAAGGAAACAGTAAGGAAATGAAAGGACATTTTCATCGAATGTGAAATGTAGGGTTAGCTACCAAAACAAAAAAAGAAAAGTCAGGGAATCAGCCCAGAAGGGATCATCTCAACATGAAGTCTTGGATCTGCCCTTCCATTCTGAATGTTTTCCAGAGGTTTTTCTTTTAAGTGGATAAAAGGAAAAACAGCAAGTCAGCACCTGTTGTTCAAGAGCAGACACCGCAGAAGAGCCCCTCTGGTCCCTCCAGACAGTTTGAGCCCCTCACCCACAACGATGGCATTTCCTACCTTTGTGATGCTGACAAGGATGAGGACAGGATACCTATTAGAGCAGCAAACCATCTAAACTATCAGCAGCTGATGGTCAGGCCCAGCCCACAGTGTGCTGAAAAAGCCCAAATAACACCATCAAAACTCGCATTAATTATTTACCCTATGAAAATTAAGATTTTGGGTGTGCAGCAACGTCTGAAGGCATCTCCATCCTGGGCAAGCACAGTTCCTCACAAAGCAATTCAGCAAGGAACACTTCCTCATGGATCTGACGACAGATGCACATCCACAGATCCTCCTTGCTACTGAACTTCTCCTTCCCAGCTCCAGCAGGAGTGCTTGTTTGCAGGAGGGGAGTCAGTCTCAGTAAAGGCTAAAGGAGCTTGCATTAGGGGCCAAGAAGAGACAATCCACCTGCCAGTGCCCAAACTGGCAGATACTTTGCAGTAGCTTTGAGGAAGAGATGTACATAAGCCAGTTAAGATCTGCTTACCTTCACAGGATGGAACTCTATCCCAAGAAGCTGCGTCATTTCTGAAGATACACTGTGCAGACGGCGGCCCAACCAGTCGGTACCTGAGGAAAGGAGAGGTGCATTCTCTTTCAAAAAAGTGAAAAAACCCTGGGCAGATTGAGGAAGCTGCAGAATTTCTCCTTCCCTCTCACCCTGCTCCCGGCACCCCCAGGACACCTCAGCCCTCTTTTCCCAAAGCCCTTGGCTAAGGCAGGGGCAGCCTGAGTCACCCCGACACACCCCTCAATTACCAGTGAGCAGGCACAGGAAATGAACACAATTCATTGCAAAGCAGCTAAAACACAACAAAGTCCACACTCAAGCCCAGAGCTTGATTTGCTTGGACAGCAAGAGCAGGGGGACAGCCCGACCCCCGTGGCTCCCTGGTCTGAACACCTCCTTGCCAAGGACCAGCCCCAGCTATTCTGAGCCGCCGAGTGTCCCCTGGGTGCTGTCACCCAGCCTTGGCTCTGCAGGAGCCCGGGGTGACACTCACCCAGAGTCACAGGAGAAGGTCACAGTCGCCCCAAGCAGCAGGTCGGTCCTGGTGTGAAATTTGCCATTCTTAATGTCCGGCTGCCCACACGACTTTCCTGAAAGGACAAGTGCTCAGCATTAGCTTTATTTTACGGGATCATACGGAAATGCAGGTGACAGTTGCTGTTCAGTGTCATTACAGACTAATTGACCATTTATTAGGTACCTGAGTGCCCTCAGAGCAAGTACCAGCACTTGCAAAAGAGAGACAAGATCTCCGTTAACTTATGAGGAACAGGGACCCACCGACCACCCGAGGCCAGCACAGATCCATCACCGTGAGCACAACAGACACCCCCAGCCTCCTCCACACCATCCCTTGTCTCCGTGCAGACACATTGCAGCACTAACGCTGTCCCACCAGATGGGGAAGGAAGAAGAGCACAGATCTCCCGGGGATTAGCGTTTCTAAGCAGAAGCGCAACCCCAGGCGGGCACTTCTTTTAAACTGCCCTAAAGCAGCGAGCGGGGACATCGTTCCGAGCCGGGCCGAGCCGTGACGGGGCTTGGGGCGCTGCAGGGGATGTGCCCTCCCCACCCCCGGGACCCACCGATGCAGAAGTCAGGCTTCTCCGACCACGTGGAGTTGGCGAGGCAGGTGACCTCGAGGGGATCGGCCCCGTTCCTCGTGTACCCCGGGCGGCACCTGTATGTCACCGCGGCCCCCACGGGGTAGGACTGCTGCGGGGCCGTGACCGGCTCCGCGAACACGAACCTGGGCGGCTGCGAGCAGACACCTGCGGGCACAGAGGTGCTGACGGCGGGGCTCGGCCGAGCGCTTCCCCGGCCCGCCGAGCCCCCTCCCCACGCAGCCCCCGCGTCCCCGTGTCCCCGCTCACCCGCGGCTCCGGGCAGTGCCAGCAGCAGCGCGCAGAGCCAGCGCAGCGCCATGGCCGGGGCCGCTCCCGGGGCCGGGGCCGGCATGCGCAGGGATGCGCAGGGATGCGCAGGGATGCGCGCCGCGGCTCTTCCCGGCACAGGCGGACACCGGGCCAGTCGCGGGTTCCTCTCACGGCTCTTGCACGAAGAGGCTTTTTTCCTCGGTTGCGGAGGGAAGCGAAGACTTTGGCTCCGCCGAGCCCCCGGGACGCTCAGCCGGCGCAGCGGCTCCTCCGCCGGTTCCCGCACCGGCCTGGCGGTTCCTCCGGCGCTGCCGCTTTATATTTTAGCTGGTAGGGAGCGATAACGTTTTACAAACAGTGAACCAGAGGCAGCTGATGCTGGGATCAGGATTCCTGCCCTCTTCCCCTCGGCGTCTCCTACCGCACCCCTTTCCAGGGAAGGAGTTTACCTCCGGCATGCGCAACCCAGCATGCACCACGTAGATTTACCTTAATTCGTGCAGTAAACACGTGGGAGTGTCCGCCTTCGGAAAGTTTCTTGTCGCAACTCAAGGACTGCCTGACGTCAGGTTTCCTTGGAGGAGCATTTGTCCTCCTGTCGAGGTGTTGCACCACACCTACCTGTGGCAAAAATGTAACTCCAGGTGCGTGGAGAGGCTGTGAACTGTAAATCTGGTCACACTCAAAAAAGACAATCAGGGTCAGGAACAGCACAATTTATTGAATGCAACATCTGCCCTGTTTTTGGATTGCCGGGGGTAGTTGACTGCATTCACTGCAGAATCGTTGTGCAGAGCACTAACAACACCATCGCAGTCGCAAGCTGAATTTCCCAGGTCAACACTTGGCATAGCCGAGGACACAAGACTTACCAAAAGACGTCCCTCCTGGGAAGGGTGAGGAGGACGAACCTCTGGATCCCTCCCTGCAATTTTGTGTTGAATTGTCCTCCCGCAGTTCGGTACGAAAATGGGGTACAATTCATACCTGATTAACCACGGCTGTGCAAAGTGCTTGGCTGGGACGGTGGTCAAAGCTTCCGTTTTTTGCGGTCGAGTTGTACGGGATATTTCCTGGTCAGAGGTGTGCTTGATTTGTTTAAAACAGTTTTGGATATCAGCTGGAAGAAGACCACATGGCTCCCACCTCATTCCATGTTCTTCCCCGATGCCACAGCAACACAAACCCCCAGACCTCCACCAGGGGACCCCTTCATATATTGAATTTTGTCCTTTCCTCACTTCCAACACTGTGCCGTTGTGCCTCACCCTCTGCATCAGCCAGGTGAGGTCTTGGGCACCCTGGGGGTACACCTGGCACCCCTGAACAGCCCCTGCTGCCTCCAGCCCCATATTCAAAGGGATGACCAAGAGGGGACAGCGAGGGACAGCAGCCAGGGCCTGGGGCAGCTCAGGTGGCCACTGCCTCTCCCTCTCCTCAGAGCAGGATCGTGCCTGCCAGCACAACCCCGTGGAAATGTGCTGTGGGCCAATATAATCACAAATACAACAGCAGAGTCAGATAAGTGCTTGGCACCTTTGTTCTCCCTGTGGCACTGCCCACCTTTCGCCAGAGCAACCAAAACCCCAACCCAATCTCTTGCAAACACCGATAAAGCAGAAAGGCAAATGTGACAGCCTGTTATCAATGTTTTGTCCCCATAGCAAACCAAAAAGGAGGAGTACAAGCTGAGCACGTAGTTTAATCCTCTGAACGCTCCGCTGGAGCTGCACGCTGGTTTCTTGGGCAGAGAACATAAAACCAGTGCAGGAATGCTCAGGGTCGAGCCAGGGAAGGTTATACCTGGGGGGAGCACACACCTTCCCTGGCACTGCCCAGCTGCTGCCCAGGGTGGACACAAGCTCCTATCCAGCGGCGCTGCCCCACCTCCCTCATCACAATTCCCAGGAAAGGCCAGGCACTGGACACCAGTGCAACAGCAGCAATTATTTGAGCAGAAACAATTAATGAACTTGATTATATCAGGCAAAGAATGAGACTACAAGATCATTTAAAGCACTCTACGGGATGGCTTGGTTAGTAAATATGAAAAAAACCCCAAAGCCAGGATACCAGTATTTCTTATTTCAAGTTCTTTTTATTTACAAAACACTCTTACTAAATAAATACTGTAATTTTTGTACTTCTATCTGCACATTAGGAAAAGAACCTCAGTTAAAAAAAAATACTTTAAAAATACAAATAAATCTTGTAAGATTGTGCAAAGAGGAAGTTATTTTCCTACTGGAAAGAAACGTTTACTGAATTTTTAAAGTCTCACTTTAAGAGCTGCAAAAATAGTTTGTTCATACAAAACTAAACAGAAAAGTAGGTATTAAACCAACAGAGCTGGGTTTGAAGTATGTTTGATCGTTCTGCTTCTTTGCCAAGAAATGCCAAGTCAGGTGTGAAGTCAGACCTTTTGACTTCAGGTCGATTTTATTGCACTAAGAACTGAATCTCTGACAGTGCCAGGGATCAGCGTCCGAACTGCCCTTCCCTCCGCAGCCGCCGGAATTATCCTGTAACAGGAAACAAGTGGCAATCAGGGGGCGTCCCTTGCCTCGGGAAGCTTTCGGAGCCTCGTTCCCCTCCCCAGAGACCCCGGGGTGTTTTGGGTGCCCGGGCAGGTCCTACCGTCGGGTGCCGAGTGCCAGGGCTGGCACAGGTGAGCGTGGGTGGGCACTGCGCACACGGGGCACACGTGGCAGCTGGGGCCGTGCAGAGGGACCAGGTGGGCCAGGGTCCCCTCCCCGGCCAGGGGACACACGGGGCTGCTCGGAGTGTCACTGTAGACGAGGGACAGGAGCTGCTGATCCGTGCAGAGAGGGCAGACGGGGCCCTGTGGGCTGTGAGGAGAGACACGAGGGTGAGTCCCAGCGGGATGGTGGCAGAACATGCTCCTCGCCCAGCCACCCTGCRCAGGCTCCAGCACCCACAGCAGCTGGTTCCCTTCACAGTTACACAGATATTCACTTGTTAAACTCAAATAAGCAGCGATTCAAGAATGCAGAACTGGAAYGGCTCCCTCAGGACTGGGGCTCACAGCCAGTGCAACAGGCACTCACAGAATAAATGACAATAACCCTAAACAAATGCAGCAAAAAGAATTTCACACTTCCTAAAGCCAAAGCAAGCAGACGCACATGCCAAAGCGTGCTTATTTGGTTTTTCCTATGAATTTACATCTGTCAATGATGACTCTTTTAAGGAAGCTTTGTGAGCCTGAGAGAGCACCAGACTCGCATGGACAAGTGTCAGAAGATAAATAAACAAACTGAGCAAACAGCTTTACCTTGCTCACCTCATCACTGCTCTGCCCCAACACCTCACCTTGCCACAAGCAAATGAACCATGCCCACAGGTGGGAAAAGCACCGGGCAGCAGGTGAAAAGAGGCTCCCACTGCAGGGTCTCTCTTGGGCTCTTTGCTGCAAAACCAGAGCTCCAAAGAACACGAGGCCGAGCCAGGTGAGCGCAGATGAGAAGCACAACCTGGTTCAGAGACCCGAGGGAAACTGTACGAGCATCGTCCAAATAAACCTCACCCCAGTTTCCCATCTCTGCTCGAGCAGGCACCACGCTTCTACCCTGACAGAGAGCTAGGAGCAAGTGCAGCCAACATTCACACATTCCCACCAGACTTTTACTTGAAGTTAAGCAGTGAACTCTCGGTTTAGAGGACACACTGGGCACACACTGCAGTGCTGCTGCTGAGAGGGGCTGGAGAGGAGCTGCTGCACTGGCCACACTCACCCCTTGTCCTGCTGCTGCCCCGGTGTCACAGCAGGGCTGCCACCCTGGCCAGTGTGGGCACGGAGCCAGTTCTCACAGACGGGACAGATGTGGTCACTGTGGAGAAGAACCATTGAGGATGTGCACTGGGAGCAGGGATGTGCATTCCAGGCCACGTTTCTGGGGCTTGGAACAACCTGGGCTCGTGGAAGGTGTCCCTGCCCATGGCAGGGGGTGAAATGAGATTTAAGGTCTCTTCCAACACAAACCATTCTAGGATTCTATGATAAAAACACTTCTACTCTATTCCGAAATGATTTTTGTCCAAGCCCACCATGGCATGTGTATTTTTAAGTGGAAGACAGACCTTTTGTGGTCCATGGGCTGCTCTGCCTCACTCCACTGGGGACCAGCTTCTCCTGTGCCATCAGCCCTCAGCACATCCACAGCTTTGGCAGGAGAGCTGAACACACACASAGAGAGAGAGAGAGAAGACAACCTGAGTCACCTGAACGTGTGGCTTCCCAAAAACACCTACTGCCCAACAGAGCCACTCTTTTCTAAATATCAAATACTTTCTCCTGCTGAAACAGGAACCAAATGATTTCCAACTGCAAAACTCGCTCCATCTGCATTAAGGTGCTTTCTCCCCCCTT
Source organism: Amblyornis subalaris (assembly GCA_018881555.1). Taxonomy (NCBI): domain Eukaryota; kingdom Metazoa; phylum Chordata; class Aves; order Passeriformes; family Ptilonorhynchidae; genus Amblyornis; species Amblyornis subalaris. The sequence continues at coordinate 632,180 of JACAXG010000148.1, read as the reverse complement.
CCCTTTGTTTTGCTTCCCATGGACCCACGCCAGGGGAGCAGGAGCAAGTGCCTGGTCAGGYGCTGTACCTGCTGCCTCCTGGGCTTTGGCTGACCCCGTCCCCAATGCTGGGGACCGAGTAGGTCCGTGGTTTTTCGGGCTGGGAGCTCAGCCACTCCTGGCAGGCGGCGCAGCCACGGCGGGTGGGGTCCCCGGGAGGGGACAAGTCRCTGTGTAGCTGCTCCTCACAGCGGGGACACACGTGGCAGCTCCTTGTGTGGCTGTGGACGAGAGAGACGGTGGAATCCATCCAGAGAGCAGCCAGCAAAGCCCAAACCCTCCTGTGAAGCAGCCCTTTGGCWAGCAGGATGTTCAGCATGCAGGCAGAGGAGTTGGGATTTGAGTCAAAAGCTGCTCAGAGATGTGCTGTATGGGTGTGCTCAGCACCCCTGGCCATAGTCAGAAGCGTGGCACAAGCTTTTGGGCAGGTGAACAAGCAAACCTACCAAAAATAGGAATTCCACGGTTTGGGCTGCTTCTTCTCATCCGTTACCTCYGGGTGCATCGGTGCATCCCTTCCCTTCATTTCATGCTTTTGTAAATTCATATTGTAAGAGCTGAAAAGAGAGAAAGGAGAAGATCTGTAGAATAAAAAGAAACGTAGCAACATGGAAAGACAGTACTAACCATGCAAATACACTGAAGGTATAAGGCTTGAAAGGAAATATCCACTTATCCCTAGGGAAAGTTATGATTTACAAGGGGCACCTTAGTGTCACTTACTGTTTGTCTTTGCTTTTCTGTCTTATGATGATCCCAGCTACAAGTCCAAGGACTACTACAGGAACTAACAAAGAAGGAAAAAAAACCACAAACAACCCAAAAATAAACAAATCTGAGTGAAATACTGCAGTCTGGGCAGCAGAATTCTCTGTGCTGGGGGTGGCTGTCACCCCCCGAGGCTCCCTCTCAGCCAGACCCCTCTCGTGCCTCTGAACACAGAACCCCTGCCGAGCCTGGTGCCTTGCTGAGCTTGTCCAGGGTGTGATTCTCATTTATTCAGGCCTTTTATAGACAGTTTGCTGTTTCTTTTATATTTTAAACATCCTCAACRCTTCTAGTACTTTATCTCTTATCCACGTCTCACTGGTCTCTCATCTTTCAATGTCTGCCAAGGCCTTTTAAAGCAACTTTGTCAATTAAAGAGTGACAGGATGTGCAGGTTTGGGTTATTTTCTTCGGCATCTTGCCATTTCACCCTCAATTGCTGTAATGTTTTATACTACGAGAGCTGATCCATCCTGGTTCCTGCAATGCTGCTGCATCAYCCAAGAGCAGAGAAACCCCTGAACCCTGCCTAGAGACACTCAGGACTGGGAGAGTGAAATGAACTATTGGCTCCAGGTATTTAAGAGCAAACAGCTTCGGGATAGGARAACACATTTTCACTTTTAAGCTACTTACCAACACAACTCAGACTGAYGACACTTGCTAGGGGAGAAAATAATGAAATGGATGTTAAAAAAATGAAGCCCAACATGTGGTGCAATTACAGCAATTMACAGGACTTCTAAGAAACAGAGTTCTTACCCAGCCAGTAAGGATTCTCTTCTGAGGGTTTGGTTAGGTTTGTCTCTGCTGTGGGRCTAACTAGGGAGAGAAAAAGGAAAAGCATTCAAAATGTTATTTTATATGGTCCTCAACTTGTACATAATATATATAACAGTTCAGTGAGGAGCAAACATCACATGGGCAGGTGATTTGTGCATCTGAGGCTATGGCAGGGACCTCCTGGGGACATTCCAGGCCTTCTGGACAGAGAGGATTCTGCTGTTCCTCTTGGMTTTATTGCCAGGGTATTGCTGGGCATGAGATACAAATCCCTTGCAAGGTTCACTCCACCAGATTTGCAGTTACTGATGCACTTCACACATTGTTAATTCAGAGATGCCCAGGGATCTCTTCAATTAAATTAAATTAAATTCCCGCCCTGTTCCTCTTGAAGGGAAAAACGTAAAACCGTGTCTGGTTGTGCTCAGGGTGCTCCTCAGAACAAACCCTCCGGAACGCCTGTCCGGACTGCGGTCCTTCCCTCTCTGAGAGGAGGGAATTAGGACTATGTGCACAGCGAGAGCAGACTGCTGGGGAAGGGGATGGTGGCGGAGGGTGGGACGAGGGCTCACCCCTGCACTCGGGAGGGGCCCCGCTCCAGGTGCCGTTGAGCCCGTCGGCCGTGGTGCAGCGCAGGCTCTCCTGCCCCACGAGCTCCAGCCCCGGCTCGCACGAGTAGGTCGCGACAGAGCCGAACACAAACTGCTCCGAGCTGTTGCCGCTGTGCTGCCCGCGGGGAATGGCTGGAGGAGGAGGGCAAGAAACAGCTGTGGGAGAAAGAGAGAAGAGTTCAGAACGTGACCCTTGGGATGCTCTTCTCCCTCGTGGGAGAACTCTCCAGGCTGGGAGAGCTGGGRGTGTTCAGCCTGGTGAAGAGAAGGCTCCAGGGAGACTTCAGAGCCCCTTCCAGTGCCTRAAGGGGCTCTAGGAGAGCTGGAGAGGGTCTTTATTAAGGGCCTGCAGTGATTGTGGAAGGAGCCTTAAGCTGGAGGAGGGAAGGTTTAGATCAGATATTAAGATCATTAATTACTGGGAAGAAATCCTTCCCTGTGAGGGAGGTGAGGCCCTGGCACAGGCTGTGCAGAGAAGCTGTGGCTGCCCCATCCCTGGGAGTGTCCAGGGCCAGGTTGGACGGGGCTTGGAGCAACCTGGGCTAGTGGAAGGTGTCTCTGCCCATGGCAGGGGGTGGGACTGGATGATCTTTAAGGTCCTTCCAACCCAAACCATCCGTGATTCYATGGAGAGAGGAAAACCCAAGGGCCGCTTGCACTCAGCCTGGCATCGCACCCATCCCAGGGGCTGCACTGGCAGCACTGGCCATSCCCTCAGCACACAGATATTTTTAGGTGCCCCCAGCCTGCCCTGTGTGCACAGGGGCAGCAGCAGCCCGAGGGGACACGGGGTGCCTTGTTTCTGTCAGGCTTCCACAGGCAGAAGGCACCAGAGATGCTCCTGGTGAGTCCCTGCTTTGGGCAGCAGCTCTCCCCTTGCAGAGATGCTGACCTGACTTCACTTGGGAAAGTAAACGAGAAATTCGGTATTTCTTCATTGGAATATTTGGTTTTTCCAGTCAAGCACTGGACAACTTCACTTACCCTGACAAGCTGGAAGAGGACTCCAGGCAACTGTATCTCCCTGTAGGAAACACAAGATGTGAGGTGACACTCCCTTTAACCTGTACCTGCGGGGGCAAAGGCACATCCCAAAGTCAGTTTGTTGTCACCAGCCAAGAACATGTCACCACAGAGGTGCTGAGGACTGCGTGTGGGCACGGCCCCATGTCCCAGCTCACACCCCAGTGACWCTGGCCAGGGAATTGGAATGCAGTGGGCAGCTGGCCTCACACTCACCCATGGTCACAGACCACACTTGCTCTTGCCCCAAACAGATGATTATTTGTGATAACTTGGCCATGTTCTGGATTGGCTGGAATACCACAGGATTTCCCTAAAAAAGAGTAAGGTTATCCTTAGGACAATATGAGGCTGGGAAAAACCCCACAGACTCAGTTTTCATGACAGTATGGCAATGCCAAACCAGGCAACTGATGGTATTTCATGTTAAATGTCATTTTAAAAGAGTAATTCTAGAATATAGACATGGCACTGGGAACACAGAGTTGGAAAAAATGAAATGTCATGGAGACACTCACTCCGACACAGCTCAGGAACTTTTGACCACGATAGGTCGTCCAGACAGGTGCTGGTGGGGAGCTGGTCTGTGGTATTTTCAAAACCTGGGCGACAAATGTACCTCACCGTGGTATTAACAGCATAAAAATTCTGTGTTTGATCTTGTGGTGAAATGTTGGCAAACAGCACAGGGGGCGGGCTGGGACAGCTACCTGGCAACAACAGAGACAACCAAAACATCCAGTTACCGAGCAAAAATAACAATATTTTGCATTCAACTCTGTATAAATATAAATCCAAGTGATAACGCATGAGCCTCACTGAGAATATGGATACCACAACCAGTGCTCACCTCCCCTGCCACTTCCACCAGGGAATTGTTGGAGGTGGGAAAGTGCAGCCAGTTCTCACTGAGGGGGTTTCCAAATCCCCAAAGCCAAACCTCCCCCCTGCTGAACCCTTTGGTCACTCAGTGCTTTGCCTCTGTAGTCCTTCCCTCTTCCGTGCGCTTCCCAAGCTGTTCCTCTCTTTTTATGAACACCTAAGTGCCAGTACATGGCTCAAACACCCTCAGCGGGGTCAGGAAAAAGGGGCAGCAAGGAAGWGGCCAAACCACTTCGTCCTGTGTCACTGAGGATGAGGAAACCCTGAGGCAGCGATTGCCAAAGCAGCGAATGTTTTCACAAGCAGCCTGCACCTCCTTGTTTGAGAGAAAGGGAAACACTCACGGCCACAGAACTCCGGGAGCTGGGACCACTGGGAGTTTTTCAGGCACTGGATGGTGTCGGAGAGGAAGGGGAGCTTGGTGTAACCTGGGACACAGCTGTACCTCACGGTGGAGTCCACACTGAAGCTTTGCTGGTGCTTGGTGTCCCCGGGGGGCTCCGCGTGGCTGATATTTGGCAGCGGCCCGCAGTCCCCTGCGGAAAATACAGCGGGATTTAGCGGGGCTGCCTCTGCYGCCTTTGCACCCTGGGCAGGGCACGCACAGAGCCCTGGGACAGGCTGGCACGGGCACAGCGACAACAGCCCGAGGAGCAGAGCCCGTGGAGCACACGGAGCACACA
>JACAXG010000148.1:515908-626659 GCA_018881555.1 Amblyornis subalaris | reverse complement strand
CACATGGAAACAGATAACACATGGAGCACACACCCACGGAGCACACAGAAAACACACAGAAAACACACAGGGAGCACATGGAGAACACCCACAAGGAACACACCCACACAGATCACACACACAGGGGTCACACACAGGGATCCCACACGGATCACACACACAGGGATCCCACACGGAGCACACACACAGGGATGACACACACAGGGATCCCACACGGATCACACACACGCGGATCACACACGGAGCACGCTCACGCACCCGAGCGCGCTTCCCCGGCCGCGGAGAACGCACCCGCACCGCGGAACGCGCACCCACGGAGCACCCACCCAGCGTGCCGGGGCTCCCCGCGCAGCCCGTCCCTCCCCGCGGGCTCACCCCACGCCGCGGGCAGCCCCGGCAGCGCCAGCAGCCCCAGCAGCAGCAGCGAGCGGCAGCCCGAGCCCATCGCGGCTCCCCCGGCGCTGCCCGCGCCGCGCAGCCCCTCCCGCGGGGCTGGGCCGAGCTGCCGCGGCCGGAGCCCCCGCCCGCCCCTCCCGGCCGGCCCAGCTCCGGGAAATTCTCTGACGAAAGGCGGTCTGCGGTGGGGAGTGGGAGTGGGTGTGGAGAACGCGGGTTCCCCCGCGGCTGCCGCAGCAGGCACGCCTGGCAGCCCGGGGAACGGCTCGCCAGGAACGCGCTGCCTCAGCCTGTCCTGCACGGCGCTTCTCCGCACCGTCCGGGAAAGACAGCCCTCCCTGCAGAGCTGCCAAGTACCAAGGGAAAAGAAAAGACACAAACCGAAAAGGGCAGCCTGAAGGTCTTGCCAGCTCCGGCTGTGGACCCTGGGTGTCCAGGAGAGCAGAGGGGTGTCCGGGAGAGCAGAGAGGTGTCCAGGASAGCAGGAATCTGTCAATCCAGCCCCACACTGGAGCTCCTAATGGAGCTGCTCCTATTAATCCCCTCACAGAGAACAAGGCAGAGGGGAAAGCGGTGTTCCCACTGTAACTCTCCCAGTCAGGCTAAGAACTCTTTGAAGGAGACTCTCTGCTGCCCACAGAGGCTCAGGGGTGTCCTGGGCCCAGGTCAGGCACAGGAGCAGYTGGACTCGGCTCCACGCCAGCCTGGGAAAGCAGAGCTGCTCTGGGATCCTGCCCGTGGGGTTTGCGGGAAGAGCCAGGGGAAAGGTTGTGTTTGCTGCCTCATCCTGCTCTGCTAAGCAGAGCTGCCAGGGAAGGAGATCTGTGCTCCCACCCCGAGGAGAGCGCAGCCAGCAGCAGCAGACCTGCACCTTCCTGCTTCCTTTTGTTTTTCAGGAAACAGCGATGTTTCCACTGAAAAGCTCAAATTTACTTGATGTTTTATTCTTTCCTCTTTATTTTCCTTTCCAATGCAATTTAAGCACATATAACAAAAACATTTGCAATGAGGCCAGAGGTGTTTTCCTAAGGGAGGAATCCAGCACCCTGGATAACGCATTCCTTTAAAATACTTGCTTGAGAACACGATGACAAATTACATGGAGATACCTTGGCCACATATTTTTACAGGTCACTGGCCTGAATGGGCATGGTGGCTGCAGAACGCAAAAGGAATCTGTTAACAGGAAAAAAATCTACTTTGAATTCTGAGGAATTCTCTTGTAAAAGCTTAGGGCAGTGACCTTGGCACGGGGCAGGAAGRTGTTGACAGGTATTTGGCAAAGACTTCGTGTGATGCCGAGCAGGGAGTGGCTCAGTTCCACTCACAGGAACTGTAGTTCCCAAGTGCCGTAGTTTCAGCTCGCTGAAATGCCCTTCCTGACAGGTTGAACCCTCGAGCCAGGCCTGGAGACCTCGCAGGAGACACCTGGACCCGCCTGACCGCCAGGCTCAGCCCTGTCCCTCTGCACCCAGCTCTGCTGTCCCGTTCTGCCCCGCTAACCGAGGGGGCAGCGGCGCCTCTGGAGCAGCAGCTGAACCCCGCGATAGCAGCGCTGTGCCTGCCCACCCAGCCGGGGCCGCTGGCTTTATCTGGCTCTGRCACCCCTTCCTGCGCTGCGGGGATCGGGCCGAGCGGCCGGGGATGGCAGAGGGACACGCACGGGGAGCGGCCTGACCCCGGCTGGCTGCGGGGCTGGGGCAGAGGCAGGTGTCCTGCAGGACCTGCCAGCAAAAACAGTGCTGGAACTGCTGGAGCTGCTCCAGGCCTTCCACAGAAACTCGGCCTCAGCTCCCCAAACCTTCTGGGGCCGACCTCTGCCTCTGCCTGGGCTGAGCCACGGCAGAGGGGCTGCAGGGCTCAGTCCCAGGGTGGCTAAATAGGATCATGGTTGGTGTAACTCCAGCTTCCTTTTCCAGMCCGCTTACCAGAAACACATTCCCACACATTACTGCGTGAATTTGCTTTCCTTCTTTACTACTTTTTTTTATTTTTTAACAGAGTTCAACTTGCCTAGGATGGCATTTAGAAAATAAATGTTCGGAGTGATAAAGAACTGACTGAACATCCAATCTGAATATTGCCAGGATATACCTAAAAGCTGATTCYTTCCTGAAAAAGAGAATAAAATATGACAAGGGAAGAGCAGGGAGTTGAATTCGCAGGCTATCCTTTATAAACAATTACCACTTATTACTAAATATAAATAGAAACCCAGAAAGGCTTTGGAAGTTTTAGGTCTTTACAGGACAAGGGTGGGGTAGGCAGCCAACAGCATGAACATGACTTTTTCCAGTCTCTCTGCTGCAGTGTGACAACTCTGGGGAGGATATTTAAGAGTTGTATYTCTGTGTCTGTGCTTAGCTGATGTGCTCACAGAGTTACTGAGCTGCCCTCCTCCCTCTGGAAAGCAGAAGTAGCTCCTTTAYGTTAGGAGATTAGAGATGCCCAGCCCACGTGTGGCTTTATCTTCCTGCCGTAGAAACACGAACTGCAGAGAACTGTGGTCTGATACAAAAAGAAGCTTTTGCTGAAGGAATAGCTGAAACTACTCAGGACATGAAGATCAAAGAGTTTAATATCTAAAGTAGTGTGGTTTCCTGAAAGAAATGAGCTCATAGCCCTGCAGGACAGGGAAGCCAGTGCTTCGCTTTTCAGCCCCACGGGCGTATCCGCAACTGCATCAGCTGCGGCCAGAAATTCCCGGGAAGTGAAGGGAGCAGCTCAGCTGTGCAGGGAGGTTGGGCTGTGTTTGCAGTGTTTGTTGTGACGTTGCCAGAGAGCAGGAAACCCACGGCCCTGGAAACGCAGTGTCAGGCTGGGCGCGACAGAACCGCGCTCGGGAGGGACTGCTGCACGGGGTCTGGGGCTTCCTGGGAATCACAGCCTGGTGAGGTCAGCAGGGAATCACACCTGGAGTCGGGACGCTGGAAGGCAATTGCTGAAAGAAACACTCGGATGGGAGAAGCAAATATGGAAATCAGCCAACGCTCGCAGGAGTAATTTTCAATCAATTTCTAGGAACACTCGAGCATTTCACCATTAAAAATTGGATGTTATAGGTGGGACAGAGCTGACTCAGGTCATCCTTTGTCTCAAAGTAAAGTCTAAGAGCCCTATTGAGTGTGATCACTGCATGGGGCACTTTTGGAACAGATCAGGAGTGGTAACAGATTTTCTGGTTTTGACTCAAGAGACAAAACTCAGGGATGGGCAAACTCAGCTTGACCCTGACACCAGAGAAACACTTTTCACCATCCCCCAGTTGGGTAGGGAGACCCTTCAGTGGGTGTTGTCTTCTCTACTTACAATGACACAGCTCCCAGCATGTCCCACACAGCCGACACTCACCCTTTTCACGGGTAAAACGATCCTTTGCAGCGAGTGGGGAATCTGGAGCAGCAGCACTTCCACCGCGTCCAGCTTCCCCTGGCTGCCCACGACCTCCCTGTGTGGAACGAGGTTGGCATCAGCACCTCAGAGCAAGGACAGGGCCCCTGGCACTCTCAAAGCTGCCAGGTACAGAGTTCTTTTCAAAATGCCGGAAAAAATGAGTTTAAAAAAAAATCTGTCATCAGGAAAAGATTGATAAATTAAAATATATTTCATACAAAGCAAAGCTTTTTATAAGAATAGGAGGTCGGTGCAGTCAAAGCTGAGCTGTGAAGCAGATGCCCAACCAGCAAAAAATATARATTATATAGAGAAACCTTCTAGAAGAAAAGAACATGACAAAAAAACCCCACTCACTTCCACAAAATGATGCAACTTTAGACCATTTTGACTTCTGAAAGCAGCCGGATGGGGGGAGGATGCCAGAGATCCCCATGTACTTTGGAGGACACATGGATCCTTTGCTGGTCCCAGCATAGTATTTTTGGGATATGTACAAAGGTAGAACAAATCTGAACTCTGACGTAGCCCAGCTGCTGGACACTGAAGGGAAATATGGGAAAAAATGAAAACTCTGGGATTTAGGCCTGGGAGTAACCAGGAAGTGCCACTGAGGTATTTGTCCTGCTAGGACTGACCTGGTTTCCTGAAGAAAGATGAAGACTGGGAGGAGGAGATGGTATTTTGGAGTGCCTTTTTATAGAGGCTGAGCTTCATCTGCCACCTGAGAGCCTTCTGAGAGGGTTGGGTGCCACTGCCCTGGGGACCTGAGAAAACGAAATTCGGGGGGTGAAATTCATCGGGTGGCCTTTCGTTGAAACGCGATAAAGGGGAGAAATAAGTGGGACTTGATCCAATGTCGAGTCATTTCAACTCACTTGTGGGAGGAACACTCCTTTCCACGTCTTTGGCTCCCAGTCTGGCCGCTGAGCGTTTCTCTGGGGGACAGAGAGCGAGCGTCGCTGGAGCTCTCCGCCCGCCTCGCGGACACCGCTCAGTCCTTGCTCCAGCACCGCCTTCTTCCCTTTAGAACTCCCTTACCGCTTATATTTGACACCTCCTGTACTTCATAACCACAATATTTTAAGCTGATTCATCCTAAATACTGAATTCATATTAAATAATATCTGATCCTGAACTCGGCCGAGACCACCTTTGCACTGGGGCGCGGCTCCGCTCCAGACTCCGCTGGCTTTGTCCCTGCTCGTGCAACGGATGCTCCCATTCCCAACCAGCTGGAAGTTGGAGTCACAGCTGTAGGTCACCGTGGAGTTGTAAGCAAAACTTTCAACGCCTTCCCCATCGTGTTTCCCGTTGCTGATTTGGGGAGGTGGAGAGCAKGTGATCACTGCAGGAGGGAAGGACAAGGTGAGTGTTTGCTGAAAGCCCCGGGAATAATGAAAATACAAAATGTTTCTTGAGTCTGCCTAAGATTCTCGAAGATAATAAACTTTGGACAACGAAGGTGGGTAACCAGCACTAAAGGGGTGATTAGCACTGCTGCCTCTCCCAGTTCTCTCTCGCTTTTGTTCCTGAAGTGTTGCTCTTGTCACATCTTTCTCCCTCTCACGACACAGTCACAAAAGATAAACAGGCAGCTTCCCATGCCCTGGCTCAGGATTCCTGGAAATCTCACCCCATCGCCTTCAGCCATGAGAAAAATGTTGATCTTGTGGGAACAAAACTGCTGAAACAGTGTCAGCAGCAGAATGGGCACTTCTCAGCTGCACTGCTGGGAACGGATCAGCCAGAGAATATCAACAACAGCAATCCAAAGAAAGGTTTGGACTGGACATCAGAAGGATGTGGAGTGAAGTAAAAAGGTTTAATCTCACAATTAAGGATGAATCTTACATTCACAAGTTGGAAGTTTGCTCCATTCCACATCGGTTCCTTTCAGCTGGCACCAGATGAAATCACGCCCGACTAATTTRTACCTAAGTGAGAATACACGAGAAAAAAATGGTGTTTCTATCCAAAACCTCAGAATATTTCCCACCCACCCYCCAGTAGGAGTATGATCAGCAGGGTGGGAAAGGCAGTTTTAAAGCAAGCAGCCGTGCTGACRCTGCTGGTTAACGGGAGAACTCCTTGCCTGGGTCTGTGTTAATCTATTTTAGGTGATTTTCTGACTCACTGCAGAGCACATTTTCCACAGCAGGGATGGGAGAAGTCAGAGCAGGTGGCTGGCAGAGCACACCAGGAATGCCAGACAGTGCCGAGCTGAGGTGTGGATTCCCACACGGATGCATCGRGCTGGGAGTTGCTGAATCAGGGACTCTTCCTCCCTGCCTGCTTCCCGGCAGGCAGCAGTGCTGGGATTGATTCCCTCTGCCGGCATCCAGGGCCTTTCCCACGCCGCTGTCACCGTCGGGATGAGGTGGCAAGGGAGGAGCATCTCCTCAGGCTGGGGCTGAGCCCTGACTGTGCTCACTGGGTCACTTCGCTGACCCCTCGCTGCTCAGCGTCCCCAGTCCTGCCCAACACCTTGCTTGGGGTGTTAGGTGTAGCTGTTTTGCCGCAGTTTTGCCAGAAAATCAAATACCACCACGTTGCTGGGGCACCTTCTCAGCTGGTCTCTGAACGTATGCTCACCCCAGAGAGGCTRTGGTTTCCCCATCCCTGGAAGTGTCCAAGGCCAGGTTGGACAGGGCTTGGAGCACCCTGGGATAGTGGAAGGTGTCCCTGCCCATGGCAGGGGGTGGCACTGGATGATCTTTAAGGTTCTTCCCACCCAAACCAGTCTGGGATTCAAACACATCCACTACCTCCAGCAGGGACCAGTGAGGGGCAACAGGGATTGATCCACATTTAACTAAAGTGGCTTTTGCATTGGGTTCCTGGAAGCTCACAGATCTTGTTCTGACAGCTGACACCTTCCCCCATCTCTGAATTACATCCTCCTGTGCAAAAAACCTCATCTTTTGGACGTGGTGGATAATATCTGATCTAACTGATGTGAGCAATGTTACCCCTCCACCCTGGTGAGCATTTCCACAGATCAGCTGAACCCCACAAGGGTGGGACATGCTGTCGTTTCTCCAATTACATCCCAAGGGAGAGAAAAAATCCCTCTGTTATACATGAAGCTGGGCAGAACAAGCCAGATGATGCCAGCTGCTTCATGTTGGGAGGGAGGAACACTGGCTGGAGTCTAAGAGCCTAACATTTTGGGTCATTCCACTGCATTTGGGCCCTGATTGAAATCAGGCAGCAGCCGTGAGTCAGCTCCTGACTGATGGAAACTCTGCTTCACTGCACTTTTCCAGCTGAACTTAATTGGGTCTTAAAAATTCCAGCATAACCCTTTTTATTCAATATAGCTCAGATATCTTAAGCTGAAATATTTTAGATCACTTGTACTGAAGTCTACAGCTATCAGCTGGCAGTACAACCCGTCCTGTTGGGATGGACACCCTGGGGGTGTTAAACTCCCTCTGGGTGGCCCTTGAAGGAAAAGGCGGCCGTGAATTCCGTCCCTGGTCCCTTCCCTCCGGCTGTGTGTCCCTCTGGAGCTGTCTCCCAGCGCCAGCCCGGCGTGGGCAGCGCCCCAGCACTCACCCCTCCTCGCAGAACACCTTCGCCCGCGCTCCGAACTGCAGGTCCGTGACGGGCACCGTCCTCCCCCCGGGCAGCGCTCCCGGGGCACCGCACGACCTCCCTGGGCAGGCACGGCACAGGGCGAGGGGGAGACAAAAAAGGCTCAGTGAGACTCAGAGGGTTGTTCCCAAAAGCTCCAAAGTATTTTACGCCATGGGYGCCACGGCCAGGCTGGCAGGAGCCAGAGTCAGCCCTAGGGGAAGGTGTGGATCCCGGAAGGTTCCACACTCACAGAGGTGTTTCTGTCTCAGTGGATTGGCAGTAAGGTACTTGACTGTGAAAAATATTCCTGTCACATCATCAGTCTTAATATTTGATGTCACYAAGAGGTGAGCTTTGCCTTCATTTTGGAGTTCAATGCTAGAATAGTGCAGGGGATTTGTCCTGTGTGTGTGTGCCATGTCCCAGTGAAAACATCTTTAGGATCATAAAAAGGTTGGAAAAGACCTCTAAGATCATCGAGTCCAACCAAACATTTCTTAATGTGAAAATCAAACCAGATCTGTTTATGCCACCAGGAAAAACAAAGAACATCACTGATACTTCTGCTGTTCAGTCTTAAACAGGAATGGCAAGGAATATCCACCCAATCTTGTACCAGTGGAGCTGTTGGGGTGATACCAACCAGGCTGCATTTTGGGATGCAGGTTGGGAGCAACCACCYAAGCTGCTCTGAGCTCCAAGGCTGCTTCCTGGGGCGTGGGGCAGAGCAGAAATACTCACTCCTGCACAGCTCAGCAGGTTGTGACCACGTCAGGTTCTCGAGGCACGTGCTGGAGGGGGAGCTCTCCGAGGTGTTCTCGTAGCCAGGCCGGCAGACGTAGCTCACGTTGGTCCCAACAGCGAAGAAATTCTTCCTCTCATCCTCCTCGGACAGGGCAGCAAACCTCAGCCCGATCGGGGCGGCGCAGCTCCCTGGCAGCCAGGGAAAGCCGGCCTGAAAGAGCTGTGCCCACCGGGAGCGTGCCAAAAGCACCTCGGGATCGTGGGAACGCTTCTGGAAAGCTCGTGGCAGGTTGATCCTGGTTCCTTCCCAGGCTCAAGGCACCAAAGCGGGGATGGAGGGGCGTTAAGGGCTCAGGGAAGGCGTTAGTGGGACATGGGGAGCACATGCAGGGGCTGTGGGGCTGCGCAGGCTCGGGGCACACGAGCCCCCCAGCTCCATCCCCCCCGACTGACCCCTCTGACCGGCGGCTCCGAGGGGCAGCGGCGCGGGGGAGGGTTTGTCCCTCGCTGCGGGGACAGGGACAGGGAGAGGCGGGGGCTGTGTTTCAGAGAAGTGAGGTATTTACAGCCGCAGGGCTCGGGCAGCTTGGACCAGAGGTCGCCGGGCAGGCACTCCATCATGTCCGGCAGCCCCGGGATCTTGCGGGCGCCTTCCACGCACGTGTAGGTCACCCTGAATCCCACCGGGAAGCTGCCGCGGTGCTCGTCGCCGGATGGGCGGGAGAGGCTCATGGCAGGTGGGGGCCCACAGTCACCTGCGGCAGGAGAACACCTCCTGGGGTCAGAACCCCCTTCCCCGGCCCCAGGGAGCATCCCGGGAGGAAGGGGGGGATGGCCCAGCTTCCCCCGCAGGAAAGGCACCAGACTGGGCTGCATCTGTGGGAGCATCGAGCAGCGGGTGGGTCCCCGGGCTTGGGGGTGGTGGCATCACCCACCCCATCCCCTGAGCAGCCAGGTGGGATCCAGGCAGGTCTCTCTGGTCCTTCCCATGGCCCCGTACTCACCACGAGCCACAGGAATGCTGAGGAGCCCCAGCAAGGCCAGGAGCAGCGCAGGGTGGCCAGAGGCTGCCCCACAGCTCGGGGGGTCTGGGGGTCCCCCCCATCCCGGTTCTCCAGCCTTCATTGCAGCAATTCTCATGCTCCTCTGGTGAGCACGGTGGCCTCCAAGGGCTGTCTGCAGAGCTGGGAGGGGATGCAGAGCAGCAGACTCCACCAAGCCCCTGCAGCCATGGAAACTCCAGGTCAGCCACAGAGCTCAACTCCAGCAGGAGCAGAGAGCAGCCGGGGTGGGGGACAACTGCCACTCACCCGCGGGCTGGGGTAGAGCCTCCTGCTCCTCCTGCACCACCACCAGGGATGGGGGCTCAACCCTTTTATTTGCCCTGAGGCTGGCAGGGAGCACTGACCAGCACGGTTTTGCCAAAACCACAAGCTCCAAACAAAGGAAGGACGCTGTCCCAGCCCCGAGCCGCGTCCAGCGCGGGAAAACACTGGCAGGTAACGCTGCACAGATCTGCCCTCAGCAGAGTTAGTGGAGCAAGAAAAAGCATTTTCCTTTTTGTTTGCTCTTTTTTTCTCCTTGGTCGCCTGACTCGTTTGTAATGAGGAACGGGTGYGAGCAGCTACGTCTGCATCCTGCTCAGCCCTGTGACACGTCCCTGCCGTCAGCCAGGGCTGCTCAGACGCCCTCTCGGACACACGCAGGGTGCAACACCCACGTTCTGTTCACACTTAGAGCGTTCAAGCCTTGCAGAGCGAGATCAAACCCCTGTCTGCAGTCCCAGGTGAGCTCAGGGTGGAGGGGAGCAGGCTGTCACCCCAGGAGGGAGCACTGGAGCAGGTCTGGGAGCACCTCTCATGGCACATCTCCTCACCTGGAGGTGGAGAAGCACAGGATGCATCCCAAAGCATCTTTCTGTGCAAAGAAGGGAGGCACCATCTCTCCCCTGGGTGCTGTTTAGGCTCTAGGAACACATAAAGTTTTAATGATTTATAGAAGCACACATCTGGCAGTGATGCTTGTGCGGGAGGCAAATGCTCCTCCTTGTCCCACCGAGCCTGGGAGGATGCAGCTGCAGCTCCCTGAGCAYCCCAGGACCCACCCAGCAGCCAGGGCTCAGCTTTCCTCCAGAACAACCATTGGATCACWCTGGAAATCTGCCTGATTTACAGCCAACGTGACAGATCACACCCCCCTGGATAAACCCCCCAGGAGGAACCACAGCATCACAGAGCCACAGGATCTGATCAGCATTTATTGAGGAACAGGAATCTGCTGCCTGATTCTCGGCACTTACAACCTGTTGAACTTCCAACATCTATTCTTAGCGTTTTCCTGCCAGAAATAGGGACGTGGAASATGACACCAGCTCGGATATTTGTCCAGGCCAGGAATCTCTTCCCTGTCTTAAATCCAGGGATGAGGTAAGCAGCCTTTACACATGCACTCCTCATAAACTGCCCTTAACCARATGAACAGAAATCAGGAGCTGGATGAACAGCAAATCATGAGGTTAAACACTTATTTCGCCACTATTTCTAGCAGGGTGCAAATGTACACAAACCACAGCTGGACCATGACAGCAGAACCACCCACAGAGACAACCCCTGGATGCTCATCTCAGCTTCTGTGGGCTTCACTCCCATCTGTCTCAGCTTATCACAGTCAAGACAGTGACTTAAAGAAGCTAAATTTAATTTCTTTCTATGCTTCCTAATATGATATGTGAAACAACATATTAATTAAAGAGCAAATCAAGCTTGTAGATTAGAGCAAAAACCACTCCCTAGCCTGGCATCTGGCATGGAAAAAGCAGCCTCCCATTCACTGGTGATTGTTTTTCTGGCTCCAGGCATGCAAACATAAACCATAAAATCACCCAGAACCTTCCTATAGCTACTGTGACTGCACAAACTGTGTTCGCGGAAGGAAAGGTGAGCATTACACAGCTCCAGTTTTGCTTCAGACTTCCAGCTTTAGTTTTTTAATCTCCAGGAACAGTTTCTGTATTTCCAGCAGAGCTTTCACTTCTTCTATAGGCACACCGCATTCGAAGGTCGATTTAATATAATGGACCTCTTGGCACACATCAGCATCACCTTCTCTCTTCTGTTAAAAAGGAAAACAAAACAAAAACCMCACACAAAACAGGCCTGTAGGGAGGCACTGCAGGAGATGGAGAGTCACCCACCCCTCAGCTCCGAGGCTGCCCTGTCCCAAAACAGCCCTGACAGGGGCTGCATCCTCCTTGGGACCACACATTTAAAGCTTTTGAGAGGTTTATGCAGTTATTGTAGCAGAAGTCAGGCAGCACCCACCCAGGGACTGAGCCAGGCTCACCAGCCTGCGGCTCTGAGCAGCCTGCAGAGGTTGAACCGTGGCAGGGGTGGGGCTGGATGATCTCTAAGGTTCGCCCCCAACCCAAACCATTCCACAGTTCCGTGGTACTTACACAGCTGGGCAGGGGTGTCCAGCTGCCATCAGGCAAGCACGTGGCTGTCCAAGGGCCCTCTAAAGGCATCGGTGCGTTGTCTGAAGGCTCGTGCCCGTGGAGGCACTCGACAGTGACGGTCTCGTTGGCCTGGTACCGCATTCTGCCATCCAAGGGGCTGTTCAGCCTTCCATAGGGCACTCGTGGCCGTGGACACGGAACTGAAAGGACAGCCCACGCTAGAAGGCAGCTCAGCGAGGGCTCGGTGTGGTGGGGGCAGAAAAAACCTGGGAAGGTTGGGAAGGCTGGGCCAGTGCAGAGGATCTTAAATTTGTGGAGCTGYGAAAGCAAATGTTAAAGCAAAAGCGCTTCCACGGGCCCTTCAGGAGGGGAGGGTGAAGGTCAGAGCAGCCCCTGAGAGCTGTTGTGGATTTGTAATGGATTTGGTGTTTTCTGGCAGTGTCCCGGCTCAGGCATCCCCGTTACAGGGGTGGGCATTTGGCAATAAGTGAAGGGAAAGTCAGGGAAGTGCTGACCTGTCTTAGAGCCTCCTTTATACAAAACTGTCAATAAAAACTCAACTATTGCCTGGTAAACATCAGCTTTGGGAAGGTTGTTTCTTCTGCAAAGAGGGGAAGGTGCTTGGGGAGCCCCAAGGACAGGCTGAGCCACAGAGTGCTGCACCCCAAGCCCTCTGCTCTGCCCCAGGGGCCACGGGCTGAGCAGGGAGTTTGTGAAAGCAGCCCTCAGGGCATCGTGTTTGCACTAGAAGGGCACAGTCTCATTCACCTGTACCACGATTTGTTAAGGGAAATCCCTACATGCTCCTGTCGTGGGGGTTTGGGACACCAAACTGAAAGAATGCACGTCAAAAAAACAAAGAGATGGAGGAGAAAACGCCCTGCAAATCCTCCCTGGTGAGGGAGGGAGGCAGCAGAGCAGCAGCCGGGGCTGGGCTGGGCTGGGCTGGGCTGGGCTGGGCTGGGCTGGGCTGGGCTGGGCTGGGCTGGGCTGGGCTGGGATGGGATGGGATGGGATGGGATGGGATGGGATGGGCAGGGCTGGCACTCACCTGGCTGGCAGGTGGGCAGGGGCGGGGCCCAGGTGCCATCGGCCAGGCAGCGGCTCTGGGCAGCACCGCGCAGCTCGAAGCCTTCGTCACAGATGAAGTGCAGGAGCACCCCATAGGGAAAGGTGAACCTCTGCGGGTTCATCCTTCCCCTCTCCACCACGGGCTTGGGGCACCGAACCACTGCGGGAGAGAGYGGAGCCGRGAATGGGGTCTGGCTGCTGCCCGGCCCCGGCACAGCAGGACTGGGGCAGAGCTGCTCCTCCTGACCCCTTGATGGCCCCCAGGGAAGGAAGCAGCACCTCCAGGCAGCCCTGCTCCCTTCAACCCATTGTGCTGAGTGCTAACTCCACACCCAGGTCCCGGCTCCAGCCTGATCCCATACGCTGATCCCACACAGGACTCACCCCTGCACTCCGGGGCAGCTCCRCTCCACGTCAGGTTCTCCCCATCATCGGAGGTGCAGTAGATGGACTCGTCCCCCACCAGGGACAGCCCCTCCACGCAGCTGTACTTCACCTCAGAGCCGTAGGGGAACTGCTTCATCCCCGCRCCAGAGTGCTGCCCGTTGGCGATTTTTGGAGGGGGATCACAGACTAGGCGAGAGCAAAGGGAAAAGTAAGGTTTTCCTCATTCCATTGAGGAGGCAGAGTGCAGGGAAGTGCCAGGGGAAGCTGGTTCTTGACGTTCATTCTAAAGGTTGCTCTCCTCAAAGTCCTCCTTGCTTCTGGCCAGCTTTGGCCCTGGCTCTSCCAGTGTTCCCGGTCTGACCCAGATAATGATCCCAACCCCTGAGCACGGCCCCGGTGCCACAGCATCTGCTCCCTCCCCTTCGGCTGACCTTCCTTATCTCATCCTCTCCCCTTCAGCTGACCTTCCTTATGCCCTCCTCTTTTCCATAGGAAATGATCCTGCTCAAAAGCAAGGTCAGGCAATGCTGAGTATCATAAACCCCTYGAACAGTCCTTAGAGAACTGGCTGCAAGTCCCATTAACCCATGCAGTCAATCAATTACAGCTCTGATAGAAGGTGGAAATGTTTAAAGCCCTTTAGTGCTGTGACTTGGGCGCCTCCTCCTCGCTCCTCACGCGATTSTCTCCCCGCTGTCCCTCCCTGTGGAGGGAATTGCCAGCCCTGCCCGTGCTGTTCCACTCACCCCTGTCACAGTAGGGCACGGGGGGTCTCCACRCCCCGTCAGACGAGCACTGGGCCCTCTCGCTGCCCTTGAGCACGTAGCCGTGGTCACACCGAAACTCCACCTGGAGCCCAAAGGTGTATTCCGTCCTCCTGGGGCTGGCCTCTCTCCCGTGGGGGATGACCGGGGYGGGACACTGCACCTCTGGGGAACACCAGAGTCAGAAAGGGGACATTTGCACAGATGAGGGTTCCAGCAGTGGTGGTTCGCTGGCCCAGCAGAGCTGCCAGGCAGCCTGTTAGTGCTGACAGACGCCTCTGACCAGACCTGGCGTGCCCAGGGGTGGTAATTATACGATAACAACCATTTCTCTTGGAAAGCAGGAGGATGTGAGCCCTGTGATCAGCTGTAAATTGTGCTGAGGGGCTGGCGTGTCACCGGCTGCATGGCTGAACCCTTGTCTGAGCCGCTAAATAACCAGGGGGAGCTGCAGCTTTCYCTTTCCAGCCACGCCACCCTTTGAGCAGCAGAATTATTACCAGGGGGAGCTGCAGCTTTCCCTTTCCAGCCACGCCGCCCTTTGAACAGCAGAATTATTACCAGGGAGAGCCAGAGCTGCCGAACATGGCCCTGCTGGCACAGCAGCACAAGCAGGGGGTGTGAAAACGGCGTTGTTAAATCGACACTGCGTTGGCAAAGCAAAGGAGGTGTTGTACTTACTCTGGCAGAGGCTCGAGACCGGGGACCACGTGAAGTTTTGAAGGCAAGTGATGGTTGGAGACGCCCCAGGGATGAGAGTGAAGCCGTGCCTGCAGGAGTAGGTCAGGGTGGTCCCCACGCGGAACTCGCGCCGCTGCTCGAGGTCGGCGTACTCCACAGGGGGAGGGTAGGAGCACTGACCTGGCGCCAGAGCAGGGGACAACACAGACCCTCAGACCCTCAGAACTGGGAGCTTTTCCTCGGTGGAGAACCCCARAAACAAGTGAGGGGCAGCAGTGACCCTGAGTGAGGCTGTGTGGGGTGTGTGGGGTGAACAGAAAGGGAAAAACAGTGGGAAAAATTCACCAAAGGATGTGAACTTCATGAGAATCTTTCTTCTGACACACTTTTGTGTCTCGTTGCTGTACCCCGCAGTAARGGACAGCCCTGCCACGCTTCCCAGGGCGATCCCAGAGGGAATCCTACCGGGCAGYGCCGCTCCCAGGGGTGCCCACCCTCCGACCCCCCTCCAGGCGCTTTCGGYGGAATGGGGGCGGCTGATCCCCGCTGGCAAAGGCAAGGAGAGGGAGCTGCGCGTACCTGGGATGCAGGAGGGCACCCGCGGGTACCACCTGCCGTTGTAGGTGCACTGCACCCTGGCGCTGGGGCCCTGGGGCATGAAGCCGGGGTCGCACTCCAGCGTGGCCGCGCTGCCGTAGGTGAAGTTCTCCGTGGATCTCAGCTGCCCATTTGCGACGTGAGGGATGAAACACTGAGCCCCTGCGGGTCACCRAGGAAAAGGGGCTTTTCAGGGGTGCTCTTGCACAATCCCACCCCGGCGAGCAAGTGGCACCGCAGCTCTGGCTGCCTCTGCCCCCGGGCCCCAGCTTAATTCCTGGCACCTCGTTAGTTGTGTTTGGCTTTGGAAAAGGGACTGAGAAGCACGAGGAAGTAAACCCAATAAATATTAAGAATAAAACCGGTGTGCACAGGTGTTGCTGGTGCAGGGAGGTGCTGGAGAAATTTCTCAAAAGAACCCCCAACTTCCAGACAGGAACTGCCACTTATTCCTCTTCCTCAGCAGACTTGCACTTCTGTTCTGAGGTCAGCCTGGGGGATGCCTGACAATGCCCCAGCTGCCTTCGGCATGGCTGGAGGCTGCCCCAGGACTGAGGCATCAGCCTGGGCATCACAGAATCTATCAGAGAATCATGGAAGGGACCTTAAAGCCCATCTCATCCCATCCCCTGCCATGGGAAGGGACACCTTCCACTATCCCAGGTTGCTCCCAGCCCCATCCAACCTGGCCTTGGACACTCCCAGGGATGGGGCAGCCACAGCTTCTCTGGGCAACCTGTGCCAGGGCCTCCCCACCCTCACAGGGCAGAATTTCTTCCTAATCTAAGCCTGCCCTTCTTCACCTTCAAGCCATTCCCCCTCGCCCTATCACTCCATTCCCGGTGAAAAGCCCCTCCCCAACCTTCTTGGAGCCCCTTCCGGCACTGYGAGGTGCTGTAAGACCTCCCCAAAGCCCTCGTGAAAGGAAAGCTGAGCCCCAGAAGCCAGCACCCCTCGGAGGGGAGGACACTCACCCCGACTCCCCGCTGGCTGCAGCACGAGCACCGCCAGTGCCAGGAGCCGCCCCGGCCCGAGCAGCCCGGGCATGGCGCGGGAGCTGCCGTGGGAAGAGAGATCCTCTCCCCCCGAGAGCCCGCCRGGGAAGGGGAAGCAACTGGGGGAAGTCGGGGACAGAGCAGCCAAGCCACGCCGACGCCTCCCCCAGCCCGTCTGGCCTGCCCCGGGCAGYGCTGACCGCCCTGACCTCCCCAGCAGGGACACAAGAACCACTCTGCAGCATCCTGGCCTCGTGTCTGAAGCACATCTGCCCTGGGGAAGGCAGGGTGGGGGGACAKGCTGCTGTGCAAACACCTCACACCCCCCTGCGCTCATGGAACGGCACCCAGTCAAGAAATATTTATTATATACACTTCATATATTGTATATGCTTCATATGTATTATATACATACYTTGTAGATAGGACAGATTATTAAAACCCAGGCAGAGCTGTCATTACAATTGCAGCTTTATTATAATCTCGTGGTGAAGGAGCCCTGSTCCCATCCCAAAACATGTGGCTCACACGGCGCTTTCCCGTCACTGGGGGTTGCAGAAATAATCAAACAAAAATCAGCCATTTCCTTCTGAACACTTTTATTTGTCCTTGGCGCACACACAGAGATGTGGCACTGCCACGGCCTTGGATCCATCCRTCCTGCTTGGGAGGGAAACCTGCCATTTTTGTTTTGCTAGAAGGCAGGCTTTGAGGTTTTCCTGGCAGTGAAGTGGTTGTGCACACTAATGAGGACGAACTGGGCAGCAGTGGGATAGACTGCAGAGGTGCAGCAGCTGTGAGCTGAGCGTGCGTGGTGGCTCCCACCACATTCATGCCTGTTTGTGCCACCAAAATTGACTTTCTTCTCAGTTCCTTTCTAACTGTGCATTGTCAGCATAGCAAACAGATGTAAATGTAAAGCTATAAAGGTATAAAATGATGTACAAACTTAACCTGCTGAGCTCTAACGAACGGGTCACAAGTCACTTTGACTCCTCACGTGACCGAATCTGTGGCTGATTGCTAAATTTTGTCCTGGCTACTTCAGCATTAGCACGAATTACAAAGTCATAAAAAATCCTCAGTCAGCGTCATTATTCAACACACAGAGGATGGTTCTTACAATACCAGTGTCACCAGTCAGCTGTAGGCAGTGATTTTTAGCTCCTTTTCAAGCTTCTGGATTTCCAGGTAGAGTTTCTGGACTTCCAGCAGGGTTTTCAGATCTGACAGAGGCATTCCACACTGGAAAGCTGCTTTATTTTGAAGAATCCTCCCACAGGTATCACGCTTTCTCTTCAAAAGAGCCAAAACAAAGGCACGGTGAGGTTCCACTGCGAGGTGACCTCATGAAGCTGGACCTAAGCTCTTCCAAGCTATAAATGGGGCAAGAAASAGGGAAACCGGGGCAGATGGTGGTACTTACACACGTGGGTGGTGGCACCCAGCTGCCATCAGCCGAGCAGGTGGTTTCTGAACGGGTGGCAAAGAGCCCATCACGTTTGCAGTGGAAGGGCACGGTTTCATTCACCCTGTACAGCACCTTGTTGGAGTGAAGCACGACATCCTCCTGCTGTGGGGGCCTGGGACACTGGACTGAGAGGAAGATGCACGTCAGAAAATAAAAGTACTGGGAGGGGATGGAGGAGAAAACGCCCTGCAAATGCCGCCTGGTGAGGGGGGTGAGGCAGCAGAGCAGCAGGTGGGGCAGGGAAGGGCTGGGTGGGGCTGGACTGGGCTGGGCAGGGCAGGGCAGAGAAGGGATGGGCAGGGCGAGGATGGGCAGGGCAGAGAGGGGCAGGGCGGGGTGGAGCTGGGTGGGGCAGGGAAGGGCTGGCACTCACCTGGCTGGCAGGTGGGCAGGGGCAGGGCAGGGCGGGGCAGGGCTGGCACTCACCTGGCTGGCAGGTGGGCAGGGGCGGGGCCCAGGTGCCGTCGGCCAGGCAGCGGCTCAGGGCAGCACCACGCAGCTTGAAGCCTTCGTCACAGATGAAGTGCAGGAGCACTCCGTAGGGAAAGGTGAACCTCTGAGGGGCCACCCTTCCCCTCTCCACCACGGGCTTGGGGCACCGAACCACTGCGGGAGAGAGCAGAGCAGGGAATGGGGTCTGGCTGCTGCCCAGGACCGGGGCAGAGCTGCTCCTCCTGATGTTCCCTGTTGCAGTTTTGCACTCAAATGCAATAATTGAACCCTCAGCCACCCTGCAGCAGCCCTCAGGGAGACCCTGAGGTGTCCTGGTGTTACATTCACACAGGAGCTGCCCTGGTTCATCCACTCCGGGCTTGGAGCTCCTGGACCAGGGCAGGGTGTGGAGCTGGGGCTTGGCCTGATCCCATACAGGAATAACCACTCACCCCTGCACTCCGGGGCAGCTCCGCTCCACGTCAGGTTCTCCCCRTCGTTGGAGGTGCAGTAGATGGACTCGTCCCCCACCAGGGACAGCCCCTCTGCGCATCTGTAGGTCACCTTGGTGCCATAGGGGAACTCCCTGTCGTGCCTGCCGGAGTGCTGCCCGCTGGTGATCGGTGGAGGGGGCCCACAGACTGTGGAATAAAGGGAATTGGTCAGAAAAGAAACGTGCAATTCTCTCCTTCAGGTGAGGATCAAAATCACTTCTGGGAAATCAGGTACAAAGTTCACTTCAGGCTTGGTKTGAGGCGAATCCACAAGAAGCTGCTGCCTGGCTTCTGGCCTCTTGCACCAGCTCAGGGCTCCCTCCTCTGGCTCAGCTYCTCCCTGGGTCACATCTGTACTAGGAAATCTCAGGATATTTCCAGGGGTGGACTCCCCACCCCTGGATGTGGCACTTGTGGCCATGGTTTAGTGGGCACGGTGGGATTCAATCAAAGGCTGGACCTGATGCTGTTGGAGGTATTTTCCAACCTTAATCATTCCATGACTCCATCCCCAGGGAGGGGACACCTGGCTTAGCCCACGAGCTGGTGGTTGCCCAGGAGCAGGTGCTGAGGGCAGATCCCCCACTGGGGGCTGCTCCTCAATGCCAAGGCAGGAGATCTCTTGTCCCCGGAGTGTCACAGGTACCTTTGTCACAGAAGGGCAGCGCAGGCTCCCAGCTCCCATCGGACTGGCACGTGGCGGATTCTGAGCCCCTGAGGGCATAGCCCTCATCACAATCCAGCCTCACCTGGGCCCCCGCCGTGTAGTCATTCTTGCTTTTATAAACCTCCTTTCCGTGAGGCATGTCTGGCTTCGGGCAACGAGGTTCTGGGAAAAAGGGAAAATAAAGTTCCAGAAGGAACTCCAGTAAGGATGCTTTCTGTGGGGAAGAGTTACCAACAAATCTGAACCCTGGAAAAAGAAGTGACCTTCACCCCTGTGCAGGTCTCAAGGCCKCCTCTGTAACTCTAAAGAGCCAGTACAAGGAATTGTCCATGCTGCCTGCCCTGGGAGATGGAGCAGGTTTTTTCCTCCTGGGAGATGGAGCAGATTTTTTCCTCCTGGCAAGGTTTTCCTGAGCTTTTATGGATGTTGCTGTGGTGCCCCATGGCTGGGTTAGAGGTTGGAGCAGTGTCAGTTATTTACACTCTTTCATTTTCTCCTGAGAGGGGAAACGCTTTGGGAACATCCTCTGCTCCCAAACCTCACGTCAGCAAAGCAGCCCCAAACACAAACCACATCCCCTTCCAGCTGGGCCAACGTCTCCCAGGCTTCTCAGGAACCTCCTAAGCTTCTAGAAGCTTCCAGCACGCAACCCCTTGCACCCCTCCAGACACCAGCTCAGCCCTGCCAAGACCGTGCACTTTTCCCATGGGGCAATACAGTGACCCATCTGGATCTCTGGCTGCCTCTATATTCMAAGTTAACCCAGGAGAAGGAGATCTGGAGCCACCTGGCAGTGGGGACAAATCCTCCATGGTTCTACCACCATCACCCACGGCCGGCTGTAGATTTTTCTGGGAATGTCGGCAAACCGCGTTGGGCAGAGCAACCCAAATCTCGCAGCGGGAAACAAGCAGTGGCCGAACYGACACGTTCCATGTGCTCTGTCCCACCTGGAATGCACTCTGGCACTGCTGGATCCCAGCTGCCATCACTGGTACAGCGAAGGGCGATGCTGCTGCTGCTGCTTCTTCTCCAGCCTTTGAAAGCAAATCCTTCGGCGCACGTCACTTCCAGTCTGTCCCCATACTCGTGAACCCCTTTCACTTGCCACGGGTGTAAGGCCTTTACATGTGGGAGGTATGGATCCGAGCACAGGATTCCTGGGAAACGCCAGACATCAGCAAGGGTGAAACCACGGCAAAGGCAACAGCGTGACAGGTTTGTTGTGAAGAAAAGGATGGATGTTTTGTAGGATAYGGACACATTAAATCTGCCCCAAACCCATCCCTGGGCTTTCCTGGGGGKTGGAATGTTTGCGATGCAGCCTCCCCTTGGATGGAACAAGGGACCCTCAACACCACAATGGCTTTTTCCAGGGGTTCAGGGACTGGGAAGCAGAGCTGGTAAATAAAGCAAAGAAAACTCTGCAACTGGGGAATAAATCAGAGGAATTCCAGAGTCAGCAAAGACCAAGCTGGGCCCTTGGAGCACCCCCCTGTCCCCCCCAGTCCCCACAGCTCCTTCACAGATTTTGGGAGGTCACAGATCAGCCACAGGCACTCACTTTCACAGGGAGGGGGGGTTTCACTCCACACAAAACCCRGCTGACATGTGATGTTCCACGTGGCTTCTCCCACGCTGAACCGGTGGCCCTGCTGGCACTCGTAGGTGACCACAGTGTCCACAGGGAACAGATTGCCAGCCAGCCTGGCTTTAACAGCGTTAGGCACCTCTGGAGGGTCATCACAGCTACCTGGGGGTGAGACACCAGTTTAGGGACATTGGCAGTGGTACATCAACGGGGCCTGGGATGGTACAGGGGAATTTGGGTGAAAACTGGGGGCTCACATTGTTCATCCTGAGATGCATTTAATCATCGAGGTTCAGGAGGGGTAAAGAGGGAATGCAAAGGAGACAAATGAGGACATACAAATCTTTGTTTTCCCTGGAGAGAGACTTTTCMCAAGGGCATGGGGTGACAGGACAAGGGGGAAGGGCCTTAAGCTGAAGGATATTTGGTTTCGTTCCGATATTGGGAAGGAATCCTTCCCTGTGAGGGTGGGGAGGCCCTGGCACAGGTTGCCCAGARAAGCTGTGSATTCCCCATCCCTAGAAGTGTCCAAGGTCAGGCTGGAMGGGGCKTGGAGCAACCCGGGCTAGCGGAAGGCGAGGGGAATGAGATGATCTTTAAGATCCCTCCCCAYCCGAACCATTCCACGATTCTRCGGTTCTGGACTGCAATTTTCACTGTTGTAAGAATATATAATTTCTAATGAAGTTTAGGTCCCAGAGGCTGCYGTCCCTGCACTTACTGAGCTGGCAGAGGGGCGGGGGGGGGTCCCAGAGGTCGCTGTCCCTGCAGGTGGAGGTCCCGCTGCCGCTCAGGCTGTAGCGGAAGTTGCAGTCGAAGGCGACGGTGTCCCCGTAGGTGTAGCGGGGCCGGTACCCGCTCAGCAGCTTCCCGTTCTCCACTCTGGGATGCTCACAGGTCACCACTGTGCCGGGGAAAGCACACAGGGAATGGGCAGTCAGGCTCCAGAGGGGAGGTGAGGGTGTTGAAAACATCCCCATTGCCTTTTTCCACCGAAAAGGCTGAAAAGGGAYGTGACGCCCAGCAGGGCCACGTGGTGTTTCTGCACACCTTGCTCCCTGTTACAGCAGGGGTTTTTTAAGGCAARGCACGAAAAGAACACAGGGAGGGCAGCAGGTATCCCAGCAGGTTGTGGAGTTCTCTGCAGGTGTTATATTTTACAGGATCATCTGCTCTGTGACACCAACAAAATCCCACTCCCACGGTGGTGACCGTGATGGGAGACCCTAATTCCTGTCACAGCTACCAAACTCAGAGGGTCCCATCTGCAAGAGGTGACTCATTTCCAGCAGGATGAAGGAGGGAGGAGGTTCCGAGGGAGAAGAGAGCAGAGCAGGAGCAGGCAGCGGTGCAGGGGCTGGTGCTGCAGCTCACCTTTGCATTCCGGAGCTGGGCTGCTCCACACGCCRTTCAGGTTGTCCGTGGTTGTGCAGAAAATAGAGGCCTCTCCCACCAGGGAGAAAGGTCTCTGCCCCCTCCCGGCCCTGTGGCACCAGTAGGTGACGGATTCTCCGTACACAAAGAGCTCCTTGTCCGTCCCACTGTGCTCCCCATTCGCGATTTCTGGAGGGGGTGCACAGGGAATCACTGTGGAAGGAGAGGGGAATGGTAGTGAGAAGGAAGAAGAAGAGAAAAAAATAATTTAATTCATCTCAAACCAAAGATCTGGTAAGAAAAGAGTGGAAACACGAGGTGCCAGAAGGGTCAGAAATTAAGGACAGGTCTCGAGGGAGCTGCACACCAGCCCCGAGCTCTGACTGGGCASCGAGGGGGTTTGGGATACCCCAGGCTCAAATGCAGCTGCATTTCTCCCAGAGACTGACTAAACAGTTGTGCAGGAAGGGAAATACAAATTAAAAATGTCTTTCCAGGCTCCACCATGCACTGAGGTGCCAAAATCCTCAGCAGAGCAACGCAACAGCTTCTTTATCCAGCCCCAGTCACATCCCAAATAATTAAAGAATAGATAATTAAGGAACTTCACTTACCCTCACAGGTGGGAATATCTCTGTTCCATGTAACAACCCCATTTCTAATCACACATTCAATCTCAGAATGTCCAATCAGTCTGTACCTGTGTGAAACAGGGGAGAGGGAATTACCCCACAAACTCAGTTCTGATGTGTTACCCATAACATCACAGGATGGTTTGGGCTCCTTTGTCAGAATTCCAGCAGATCAGAAATCTGCCATCAGTGTCATTTTTGCAAGGACATGCTGGCTTTTGATAAAAGCATTTTTAAAATTAAAAAAATGACACTTTTCTAAGGAGAAGCATCTACTTTATCAACTGCTTACAACTCTTGAGTTCAGTATTCATTATTCATATCTTTTCTTCAAAAAGATACTGAAACATTGGGAATGGTTTGGAAAGAGCCAGGAGGGTGAACTCGAGTTTGGGAAGAACTGCCTTAAATSAGGAGATTAAAACACTCAGTCTTAAAGCTCTCAAAGGAAAGCTTAAAAGATATTTCAATTGSGGGGGGGGGGCTTCCCACAGCAAAGGCTTTCATCTCGAGGGGAAAAAGCTTTGGAAAAATGACTGGAGAAGCAGCAGCCCTGTGCCCCAGGTGCTCCTGGCTTACCCAGTGTTGCAGGTGAAGTTCACTGATGAACCAAAAGTGAACTTTTCAGGCAGGACCACTCTGCCGTTGGTCGGCTCCCCGGGGTAGCTGCACGTCTTGGCTGGGGACAACAGGGCTGCAGTCAGCTCTCGGTTCAGCCTCTTGGCAGGAAAGCCAAAGACTCCTCCAATACCGAGCCAGGGGATGGATCAGAGACCTCCAGATTTCCCCTCCAACCCCAAGTTATCCCACGACTCACGAAGCTGGCCAGACTCGCCTCRTGACCCTGCTGCCTCTGAGCCCAAGGGGGGTTTGCAGGAACCCRCAGCAGCGTCTCTGCCCAGCTAGAGGATCCTCCCTCTGCAGGTCAAACACTTTATTTTGACCCAGGAGGTCCGAAGTGCCTGAGCAGAAGAACATCCTCGGAGTCAGCAGTGAAGCCCAGCCAGCAGCAGAGCTGATTGCAGCTCCTGCCAGCACTGCCTGCACTCAGAGGGATGAAACCACTGCTTTCAGTCAGGTCACTCATTCCCACCGTCCCAGGGCTCACTTTGGATGCTGCTCTACCAAAATGAGCTGACAGCACCAGCAAACAAAAACAAAAGTCACAGAATGGTTTGGGTTGGAAGGGACCTTAGAGATCACCTTGTTCCARCCCAAGGGCAGGGACACCTTCCACGAGAGCAGGGGCACCAAGTCAGCCCAAAAGGTACTCACGTATACAGATGTCCTCTGAGCCCTGCCACGTCCCGTCCTCTTCACAAACAAAGGCGTTTTTAGCACGGGCATTCCTCACAAAACCCGGGCGACAGACGTATTCCACCCTGGAGCCGTAGGGGAACGTGGCACCGCCCTGCAACTGCTGCCTGGGCTCTGCGGACGGGAGACGCGGCGGAGCATCGCACAGGCCTGCGGACACACACCCGGCAGGAAGGAAAAGCAGAGGGATCTGATGTGCTCCGAAGGTCCAGGTGAGGACCCCTCAGTGGCCCAAAGACTCCTCAAAGGCAGAGCAAAGGGCCCAGTGCAGCCTGTGACTGGGGATGGCTCTGGTTGGCATCAGCCCTCCCATCCTGCTCCTCACACCTCGCCCAGCAGATCCAAAGGCTGGACATAAAGTCYACGTTAAGCCTTTCTTCTCCCCAGYTRGTGTAAATYWCTGCACTTGTTCATCTGTAATAATTTYGTATCTGCTTCCCACAGAAAGGAAAATGAGGCAAAGGAAGAGGGATTCTGATCACAAAGACTTAMAACGCCCTTGAAAGGCAAAGGCAATGAGGAAAAGAGAAGGAKCCAAGCCTTGTAAAACCCAGGAGAAGGTTTTCCTTCAAGGGATTTTAGTTTATCCTGATGGACTCGGTCACTTACTGTGGACAGTGACAATGAGAGCAGCAGAGAGGAATGACCCCAGGACGGCAGCACRATTCCTCTGCCTCCCCAGCTCCAAAGCTGACATGTTTATTCCTGCCTGGAGATCCCACAGATGTTACCACATTCTTTGCCTGGGCCAAATATCTGTAAGGACAGTAGAGGTATTTAGGGGTATTTATACTCACAAGCATAGCTCATATGAACAGGTCTGACTTCTCTATGCCTGAGCAGTTCCTACAGTCATRGGAGAGGAGCAGAAGGAGCAGGAGCTGAATTTCTTTTCTGGAAACTTATCTTATGGGTAAAACACTTTCTTTTTAGCAATAAACCTCTTGGAAGTAAATTCCTAGTCAGATGAAATCCTGCTGGAGTCACCAGAACAGTCTCCCAGCAATGAATTACCCTTAGAGACAGMGAGAAGTACCTAAGCAAAAAGTTACATCAGTTCTGAGCAAACATTGACTGAGTTAAGCTGTAAAGCTCACAAGTCAATCAAACCAAATTGCTTCACAAAACGGAATGTAAGTGCAATTTGCACTCACCTGGCACCCCTAGAGATGAGTCAGAGCCCTCTCTGTGTTATCCAGGACCATTTATGAGCCTGAACCCTCCCARCGTTCCGTATGCTCCAAGTGCCTGCTTCCCTCCTGGAAACGAGGGTCCTCCTCTCTGCTTCCTGCCCTAAACCCAACACTTCTCCTGGCTGTTTCATTCCTCTGCCTTTCTTCCAATCCTTGTCACAACTTCTGGTTTAATTTGATTTAATTGAATTTACTAACCTTGTGCCTGCTGGAGCTGCACAGAAGCTCCAATCCAGTTCCCAGGAGCAGCCCTTGGAGCTGTTTGGCTCCAAGTTGTCTTACCTGGAGGTCTGGAGGCAGGAGATGGAGAGACCAGGCGTGTTCAGCACTTGCAGGATGAAACAGGGACTGTTCTCCTCCAGCCCCCAGGCTCCAGGCCCAGCCAAAGGAGGAGTTTTGATACGCCCACRTGCTCGGATATGGCTCCATGGAGAGAACCTCCAATTCTGCAGAAACCAGAGTTGGCCAGTTGACCCATAAATCATTAACTCCTCCCCAGCAAGAAGCAAGGAGTTTATTCAACCCACAGAGCAAAACACTAGAAACTGAATGCAGCCCAAGCAGATGTTGAAATTGTTTGGTTTTTCTGTGTGGAGGTGCCAAGTCTTTGTCGAAATAATCCTTGCTGAGCTGCTCCACTGGGCAGCAACAGCCCCTGGCATCGCCCAGGGACCTCGGGCACGCTGGGGGTCTCCTCAGGAGAGCTGCTTCACCCCAGGGCATGGCCACCTTGAGTCCATCCCTTCTGACCTCACACACCCATGGCCAGCACTCAAAAAGTGGTTTCTTCAGCTTCCCATTGAAGCAGCAGCAGCTGGAGCTCAGCAGCACAAGAGGTCCCCGGGAGCACCGCTCGGAGCTGAGCACAGAGACAGAGAATTCCAGAATGGCTTGGTTGGAAAGGACCTTAGAGCTCAGTTCCATGGAAACCCTGAAATTCTGAACTCCAACARCTCCAGTAAAAACACCCTTTAAACCGAGGACACAAGGGGAACAGCAGTAGGATTAAGATTCCCTATATTCAACCCAAATTCCCAAACCCAGGGACGTCTGCCCGCCCCTGCAGACCCTCTTCCTSCAAACACATCCCAGAGGCTCCCTGAATTCAGCACTCTCTCAGAAAACCAGCACACAGCRGAGGGTTAGAGCAAACAATGGAAAAGAACAGAGGAAATGATCTGTATTTTTTTAAATCTCTTTATTGTAAATAAACGCTGACAGATATTTATGCTCAAGTGCACAGAGTACACAACACACAGCACGAGTTGACAGACCCTGCAGCTTTTTAAAACCTAACAAAACCAATTAGAAGGCAGCAGAGCAGGAAAGTTCACAAGCAGCTGGGTAACCCCCCCCTCTCACCAAAGAGAAAAMACAGAGGTGCAGCCTGCAAACAGTGCTCAGGAGCAGGGGGGCACTGGAGGTGGCACTGGCAGCCCTTCGAGGGGCACAGGGTGAGGGGTGGGGACACCCCCCGGGGCAGGTGGGTGCCGGACATGCTGGTGCTGGTGCTTTTCCCCCCACAGCTGCTCCTTGGCCCCTTGGCACCGGGGCCAGGCTCCCCTGTCACCCCCCCCCGAGCTGCCGGGAAGGCGACGCCTGGCAGAGGTGGCAGCTCTGAGGTCACAGCCAGAGTACACAAATAACCCATCCAGCCTGGCTTTAAGCCTTTTTCCCTGTTTTCCAGTATTTCCCATGGCTGGCAGCAGAGATGGAGCAGTTTTAGCCCCAGTGATSATTTTTCTCTGCAGTGACCCATAGGGACAGCCAGGCAGGTCCCACTGAAGGGGACACCACCAGTGTCCCTGTTTCCAGCAGCCACCAGCACCTTTGCTGCTGGAAACAGAGACACAGAAAGTCAGGGGGTTGCAGGAACCCCTCACTCGTGGGGAAATGCCCAGAAAGGTGCCAGGCMCCCGTCCACACCTCCAAATCCACCACCTCCACCTGCCCAGCCCACGACACCGGCTCTGACCCCACCGACAGCACGAGCTGCCGCCGAGCCCCTTCCATCAAAAACGCCCAAAAAGCCCCCATTGTGCAACTGCTGTTTATTCTGGGGTATTTGCAGGCACAGTGCCAAGGAAATCAGGTGATTTCAAGGAAATACCTGGCACAGGGAGCTGCCAGGAGATGCTCTCTGGCATCACCCCAGCCCTGCACCCCCGAGGGCTCGGCAGGACCCTGGGACCTGTCCTGGCAGGTGGGATCCGCCCTCAGGGCAATGAGCTGCCCCCAAATCCGCTGCTGCCCTGCTCCAGACGCTGTGCTTTGAACCACACCCCTCTGAAAGGCTAAAATGCAGGAGGAAAAAGCTTTAATTAAAGCACCGAGGCACAAACACTGCAGAGAAGGACGAAGCTCCATCCCACAACCCACACAAGGAAGCCCTCGGTGGGAA
The DNA here is from genome assembly GCA_018881555.1 of Amblyornis subalaris. Lineage (NCBI taxonomy): Eukaryota > Metazoa > Chordata > Aves > Passeriformes > Ptilonorhynchidae > Amblyornis > Amblyornis subalaris. The sequence goes on along the minus strand of JACAXG010000148.1, from coordinate 599,023 downwards.
TAAGGCACCCCCAGCCACTGCTCCCAACTGCACAACACCTGATTTTTAGCAGTGATTTTAAAAAAAAAAAAAAAAGTCACGACCACCAACACATCGACAGCGACATTCACAGGTCCTGGCAGGTAAAAATATAGATTTTTTTTGTCTCCTTACAATCACGAACTACTCGGTGAYATGAACATAATGAACTCCTCAGCAAGCCAGCCCAGCGTTTTGTGCGTAGACATCCTCCAGTACATTCCCACTCCTCTTTCCCACAGRGCAGGAGGGGTTTGGTCGGGGCAGCCCGGGCGGGTTTGTGCGTTCAGAGCGTTCTGGAGGGTGCCAGTGAGGACCATCATGGACAGGCTCTAAACCACTTCCTTCAATATTTTATCTTTTTTTTTTTTTTCCTAGCTTATTTCTAAGCACAAAAACGTTTAAAAGCCAAGGCCAGACAGCTGTGCCCTGGGATGGGGGGGAAGCCTGAGGAGGAAAACTCATAAAATTCAATTTCTCACCAACAAATTTCACCACTCTGTGGCACAATCTCTTTAGATCAACCCATTCTTCTCCTCAGAAATCCTAAAGGGTCAGGATCAGCGCCTTGGTCCTCTCTATCTCAATTTAAAGCTCTGGGAGTGTTTAAAACAACCACGTTTGAGCTCAAAATGCCCCAGTAAGCCTCAAGCTTTGGGGTTGCTGAGCTCCTCCACAGCCAGGGCACAGTTTCCCTGCTGTGGGTACATCCAACATTTATTTACACATTTAAAATAAGCAACTTCTGGGGCCCAGAATGGCTCAGATAAATCCTGGAGTCAACCGGGAACAGCAAGTCCAGAACAGCCTCCTGCTCTGTACCCAAATGTTCCTTTCTTCACCCAACCTGAGGGTGTTGCCCTTATTGCAAGAACAGCTGGAGTTGGGTAAAATGGAGTTTGGCAAAATGCARGTGGAAGAAAACTAAACATTTGGGGTTTGGTGGGGATTTAAGTAAGGGATTTAAGTAAGACACAGCCACACAGAGCTGCACCACCTGTGCCCTAAACTCTAAAACAGCTTAAAACTACAAAAGGCAGCATTAGACACTGGGAACATTCACAGCTTATCCACAGGCGAGTTAAAAGCTTGTCGTGGGCCTAAAATTTGGTGTATTAAAAAGACAACTGGTAAAAACCTTGTGCTTCCTGCARACCCTGCCCAGGAGCCCTGCTGGTCCCAGCCCCAGAGCAGAGCCGTGCTCCTGTTTTTGGGGTCATGGATAAAACATCCACAAAATGTGGGAAAAATGAGAGAGAGGACGAAGTTTGGGTTGGGATGCCAAGCTAAAATAGGGCTTGAGGCAGGATTTAAAAGCACTGGGACCTGTGCTGCTTCCAGAGGGGGACAGGAGGGTTCATTCCCATCTGTCCCTYGCAGGAGGCATCATCCCATGGGATGTGCCGACCTGGCAAGTGCAGGGTGTTGCACCCCGAGCAAAAGCCTTCCCAGGGCAAAGGAATRGCTCAGACTGGGGGATCCACAGCAGCACTCACAGAAGGAAAGTCAAACTCTACCTGGAGCTCCTTGGATGGCTGAACAACAGGAAAAAATGCGTTTGAACTTGGAAATAACTTGGAAATGGTAACGGATAAATAAAAGCTCGGGGATTTGGCCTGGAAATGCCTCTTCCAAAGAAAAGCTGCCTCARCGAGTAAGAACATGATTATTTTGTCCTCCCACTGCGGTTAATTTTGGCATCTGACCAGGAGGAAAGACGTGGGACACTATTTCAACACCCAGGGATTGGCTCACGCGCGCTAAAAGCAGCTTGGAAAATCTCCACGATAAATTTTCTCCGGTCTCAGGGACAGACGTTCCAGCATTTGGCAAGAAAAGACACAGACAGGCTCTAAAAACACAGTCCAAGGCGAGTGCTGGCCGAGGTGGCACGTGGCTCACTGTGCTCCAGGGATGCTCCAGTCCCAGCTGCCGGGCTCCTCCTGGCCGTGGCATTCCCAGCCAGATCCAAGGTGAAAGCACAAACCACTACACTGATAAACTGGCCATCCTCTACAAAGAGAAGAGAAACAGGAAAGGTTACACCAAGGAAGCCAGGAGGTGGTCAMGCAGCCCAGCTCAGCACCAGCGTGGACACACCGACAGGAGAATCCAAGCAGCTCCATGGAATTGCTCCACATGGCAGGAAGCACCTGAGGATTTACTTAATCCCCTCCATCCGAGCACACAAAGACCTGTTTCACACTTTACATCATCCTTCAACCTCCTGCCGAGCCCCCCTGAAGGGTTTTCCCCTCTCAGCCTGAGACCACACAAGCTCAGAGTGCTGGAGGACCTCAGCAGTAACCAGGCAGGTTGGTTACTCAGGGTTGCTCACTTTTATTTTTATTCCCCACAGGAAATCACACTTCCAGAACCACCTAAGAACCATTAGAGTAACCACTGTGCATATTAACCACGCTGAATACTTATAGTTTTGATAAAACTCCTTCCACTGCCTCACCCAGGATCCAACAGACAGCAGGAACACACTCAAGAGAGTGAAAGTCAGCGACAGATCCACGACCTAGTGATTCCTACAGAATCCCTGCCAGCAGTAACATCAGCAGACCTTGTCCTGGGAGGAGGGAACCACACCTGGGACCCTGCCCCGCTCAGCCCAGCAGCACCAGTGTGGAGCCATCCCATGTCCTGGGCCAGGGATGGAGCAAGCTGGGGTTCAAACACACGTGGGCAGCAGCCAGCACAAGCACAAGCACCAGTAAACCCAGCTGTAGCCCCTGGATCAGCGAGCTCAGCCCCCACTGAGGTGCCCCATAATCTCAGGTTTTATCCTGCAAAAGATTCCTTCTGCTCCATGGGTTTGTCTTTGCCCAAAGTGCTTTCCATGCAACATTAATCAAGACAAGTCCTACTTACTAACCCCACAGAGAGCACCCACAAGCTGCTTGCAGTGGTACTCAGAGGCAAGCATTTCCCACTGGAGGCTGCAAAGGAAACAGAGAAGCACAGAGGAGGGCTCATAGTGCATTTTAAAGGAGAYTGAAACAGGAAAAGCAGCAAAGCAAATGAGGGAAGAAGTGAAGCAGCCCCACAATTTCGTGTTAGCCCAGGGCAGGTTTGTATCACAGCAGAGCTGATACAAGGCAGGGCCATCGTGTGCTGCAGCACCAAGACACCTCCTCACCCCCCTGCTCATCCCAAGGGCTCCACTCAGGCAAGAGATCCCAGAGCCCAGGGATGGCTGAGTGCTCCTTCACCCCAGAGCTGTCAGTGCTCCCACATCAGGATGACAAAGGTTACAGCTGCAAACAGGGAGCAGTCGGGGTGTGGATCCTCATCCCGGGGCTGCCCAGCTGGAAACATCCCCAAATTCAGACCTCGGGCMCTCTGGGTCCTCCCCAGCCCAGGCTCCTCATCCAGAGCTGCTGTGGGACAAACCCAGCCCAGCACAAAGCCCTGCCTGGCCCAGTTCCCACCGGAGCCCTGGGGTTTTGGGGAAGGCCCCTCACATCTCCCTGCCTCAGCTGACAGGCAGCACCCGCAGCCCTGAGCTCTCCCAGGCACAGAAAAGTTCCTGATTTAGCAGATAAAATKATTTTCAACGAGCAAAGAAACAACCAGGGCTTCACTTTTAACACTGATGAGGACCCACACCAGAAGAAACACCAAGCACCAAACCTCAAACTGCTTTGATGTGGGCACCCAAAGAGCCCAAACTTTGCTCCAGAARCTGCTGATGTTGGGACCTGCAGGGAAATGGGCACCAATAAAATCCCAGAGGCAAAGAATCCCTACCAAGTCACTCTGGGGCTGGAGCAACGCTTGGCTGCAGTAAAAAACTGGGACAAAGAAGGTATTTGTGACCTTCCAATCAGGTTTTAGTCCTAAAGCAAAATCCTACCCAGAATTAATGCCCCTGCCAAAACCCCGTGGCACTGATGGAAACTTGCCTGCATGGAGCCTGATTTTGAAAGACTCTGGCACCAGAATTCCAGYTGAATGGGGAGGGAGGGGATTTTTATGTTTTGGGGTTGGTTTTGTGGTTTCTTTTCCCTTAAGGGAGTCCAGTCCAGGATGATTTCCATGGAGAAACAGAGACACTGCTCAAGATCCTGGGATTTCAGACAACCATGGGGGATGGCGGGGAGGGGGAGCAGAGGGAAGGTACCACCTGGACAGTGACTTCCAGCTGTGGCTGCTCAGCCCCTTCTCGAGCCTCCAGGGATGGGAAGGGCCCCAGCAGGTCGAGGGGTTTGCTGCCGAGGCTGTGGTGCCGCGGGCGCTTTACGGGGTCGGCGCTGGCCCGYGGGGTAAAGCTGTTCCTTCTCATCCTGACAGGGCTCTGCCCGCTGGGAAGCTTGTGCTGATCCCACAGGGAGGGAAATCACCAGGAATGAAAAGGGGGAACCACAGTTTAAAGCCACGTCGCACACCTGCCCAGCATCCCCACCCGCYGAATCTCCCAGTGACCCCACACTGGGCTGGTGCCTTCCCCAGCTCAGCGCCAGCTTGAGAAACAACTTAATCCATCTTGGAGACAACTGGAAAGTGCTTTTTTAGCAGTTTTACTTCCCTTTGGGATCTTTGTTTTGCTTAGGTGGCTTTGTTTGGGTTTGTTTTGGTTTGGGCTTTTTTTGGTTTTTTTTTTACTYTCCGCACGATCAATTTATGGGGAAAAAAAGGCAGCAAATAGAAAACTCTCCCTTCTTCTTATTTCCTCTGCCCCAAAGCAGTTGTGCTGCCCAAGCAAAGCAAAGAACAGGAACAGCCTCCAAGTTCTCCAAGTGGGCAGCAACGATTTCCACGCAGGGATCACAGAGAAGCTGCAAAAGTGACAAATCCCAGAGTGGTTTGGGTTGGAAGGACCTTTAAACATCACCTAATCCAAGCCCTTGCCATGAGCAGGGACAATGCCCAGCTGGGAACCACCAGCATGGGAGCAGCCACACAAACCATGCCAAACATCTTCAGGTCAGCACTTCACAGCTCCACAAACCCTCCAGCCACAGCTGCAGGTTCCCAGTTTCTCCAGTCCCTCAGCATAGAAAAACAACCATATCCCAGCCCAAGAGCTCTCTATAAAGCACAGCAAGAGGCAGCCACGGGGTTAAGTGCTTTGCTGAACAGGGTGATGGTCAAACAGTTACTGAAATCATGGAGAGAGAGGATTTCAGAAAGAGAAAACTCATCGAGACAAGGAGAAAAATCCACTTTAAACCTTTGGCCGAGTCTTTTGGAAATTATCACAATTAATACAAACCAGCGTCGACAAACACTTCATTGAAAACTGAGAACAAGACCTGGAATTTAAAATCTATGTCCTAAATTTGCCCATTGTGCTTCCTACAACAGCTCTGAAAAATATCCCTCCCTGGCCTGGGAAGCACATTAATTCAGCCTGCAATTGATTCTGCTTTTGGGGGTTATTTCTGAAGCGAATCCTTCTGGTCACTGAAAGCCACCAGCCATTTCTAGCAAGTGTTTAAGAGAGTTTGTGACTTATTTTTGAGAAAGGACAAAGCCAGAGGTGTGCAGCAGAACTTACTGAGTTCAGGGAGGGTTTGTCCCGGTGGGTGTTCACTGCTTCCACATTCAGGGTAATTGTCTCCACTTTACAACCTTTACCAAAGAGAAAGGGAAGCTTTTATGAGTAACTTCTTAAATAAACAGCGTGGAAAGTGAACAGGAATGAATTTATTGTTTTATTTTTTAAAAATAAACCAGCTCATAAATACACAGTTCACCCCGTGAGCAGAATTTTACATTTTGTGGCTCCGACTGTGAGAGCACAGCCCTGGGTTATTTGGGCTGTGCAGAAAAGCCATGTTTAGCCCACTGCACCCCAGGTTTGGAGGCACAAACAGCCTTCCTCATCCACGGGGAAAATGCACAACTTCCACCTGTTTAAAAGAGAGGCCAGGGGAGAACACCCTGCACCTCCACATCTCCCCTGCTACTGCTCCCCGACCCTCCAGAACCCTTTTCTGTGGTAACCTTTTAGATGTTAACCAGTTTAGATCTTCCCAGAAGCTTTTCCAGCATGGCCAGGTGCTGCCCCACAAGGACACAAACCTGCCCTTCACATCCCCACCCACAAACCAGAGGAAAAATTCAAATAAGACATTTATTTACCATAGGCAACTGGTGTGAGCTTGAGAATGGTGTGGAGGGGGCAGCGCAGGTAGGGCAGCTCATCTAGGACAGAGGAAGGTGTTATGGGGTCACCTTGATGCCACAGCCCCCTGCCCCCCTCCCCACCCCCACAGCAGCGGGATGGGACCGGCCCTGCTCTGCTTGGGGACGTCCCTGATGATCACAGAGGGGTTGGACTAAACCCTTTTAAGGGTTCCTTCAACCCAAACCGTTCTAGGATTGCATGGGAATTGTTCTGGAAGGCAGCTGGGAGTGAGAGCCTGTGGATGGTACCCAGACATTCATTCAGTCACTACAGCAGTGAGACACAGAGAAATCAAAATACAGGAGTTGGAAATGACAGTGGAGCCCCATGTGGGCAACTGCAGCCAGCCTGGAGGGCCAGCTGGCTCAGGGCTCCCCAACACTTGGCAGTGCTGGGTTAAGGGTTGGACTCAACCATCTAAAAGGTCTTTTCCAACCCAAACAATTCCACGATTCCGTTTCCAAAGCACGGGGCCAGCCAGAGGAAACCCCTCCAGTGGCACACAGGTGGGAAGACACTGCAGCAACAGCTGCCATGGACCCACGGGAGAGTTGTTCAGAACTGTATTAAAAGTTTATAAAGTTGGTTAGAAGTTTATTCACCTCATGAAAAGTTTTATTAAGCTCTACTGCCACTCACTGGAGCTTGCAGCAGAGTGGAACCTTCCAGGTGTGAGTGCCATGCCAGGGATCAGCATTTCCCAGGGATGGAGCAACTACTGCCACCACTTCCAGGCTCCTGTGGCTTTCTGATTCATCAGAAAACTTTTCCTTTACATTAAAAAAACAGTGCCCTACACATTCTGTAAGTGCTGCTGCTGAACACAGCTCCAGAAAAAACATCTGAACAGAAAASCAGCAGCACACCCCCAGGGAGCTCCTTGCACTGCTGCAATGCAATGGTTAAAGCACTGCTGAAACGTTTCCTTTCCTTCTTTTTTAAGCAGCTCTTCCCTTGGGAAAAATCCAACCAGTCATTACACCCTCCCAGAAAGCCTGTGAGGGGAAGCAGGGAGAGGAGCCAGCCCCAGCATCATCCCCTTATTTTTGTACCTGCACTCTTGTCGAGGAAATAAGCCAAGAGGCACCTCATAACTGCCTGGTGGGAGATAACAAGGACGTTGCCTTGCCTTTCCAGCTCCATAATTACTGGCTCCAGGCGCTGGACCAAGTCCTGGTAGGACTGGAAAACCAAACAGGAATTTTTCAAGGGGTTGTGTAAACAGAGGGTTAAAGCAGAGGTAGCAATTAACAGCGTCACATTCGGGAAAGTATCAGTTAAAGCATCAAAATGGAGAGGTCATGGGTGATGGGGTAAATATAGCAAAACAAACAGAAGTAAAACCAACAGCAGAAGGTGAAATTCAGTGTCAGAGCCCTCAGACTGTGGGAGGGCTCAGATTACTGGGAACTCACTGAGTGCAGTAATTAAAAACCCAAGTAAAATAGTAAATGATTCATTTAAACAGGTTGTGAAGTAAACCCAGAAATGACTCCTGGCCACACCCACAATAATTTCTTTTCTCAGATCGTTTCTCAACGACAATTCAGGCCTGGGCCAAACGTGTGGGATGCAGAACCCCCTCAGTGTCTGAGGGCAGCATCCAGCAAGTGGCCAAATTAATCGATTGAAAAGCATCACCTGCACATGAGGGAAATCAATAAACATTTCCTCCAAAAGAGAATTGGGGATCCTGATGTTTTCAGTTTCTCATACAAATATTGGCAGAAAAAGTTAAAATTTACTCAACTCTCTCAATCCTACACATTTGTTTTACTGTACTATGTATTATTGCTTCTGAARGGTGCTCACCTCCCCCCCAGGGTATCGATAGAGATACTTCTCCTGATCCCTCATGGCAAACTCATCTGGATACTTGGCTTCAATTTCTGCATAGGTCATTTCTTCACAGACCCCCTGAGGGAGGGAAAACTGGTTACCACAAACTTCACTTCAACAGAGATCCAACAACGCCRCAGGGAGGGAAGGAAAAACAAGAGGCTGAGATCAGGCATCCCTTTGTGGCATGGAAATTTTAGGTGTCCCATCTGACCCAGCCCTGCCCTGTGTTTGGGCACCAGGGTGGTTTGAAGAGGATGGGCTTTGGTTTTATCTCAAAACCTGTGTTTGCCAGGGATGAAAACGAGCCTTCGCTTTCCCAGCAACAACCCTGCAATTTGCTGGAAGAGTTAGAGTGGGAGCAGCAACCTTTGTCCACCCAGGAGGGAGTGACAGATGTCTGGGATGTTCAGTGTTATTTTCCTCCTCCACACCGGCTGCAATGTCCCCAGCAAGGTCTGGCAGCTCTGAACGCTCCCAGCCCTGTACCAAACCACCCCAAGCCTCACCGTGATGGCTGAGGTCTGTGATACACGGACGTGGCCATACATAAACAGCAAACAGCCAATTTTACCATGATGAATTTGGCTTTAAACACTATTTCCCACCTAGGCAAGCTGAGGGTTTTAAGCAGCACTTCACTCACAGCATCGATCTCGTTGAGGATCTTCCACTGCTCGTACAGGACCCCCAGGGACTCGGCCGTCTGGATCGTCCTCTTCAGCTGGCTCGTCCACACCTTCAGATCCACGATCTCCTGCTCCTCGATGAACTTCTTCAGCGCTTGGGAAAACTGGGGAACGAAGCTCAGGGCAGGTTAGGAGGGAGCAGGGGAAGCTGCAGCTGCTCAAAGCATCTTTTAGGGCTGCGGCGGTCGCGGGAAGATCCGGCTGCAGGGGGAGCGCAGAGCCCGGCTCTGCCCCTGCTCACACGGCACAGACACAGCCCCCAGGTGCTGCCAGGCACGTACCTGCTTCCCTCGAGGTGACAGACCAGAATCCCCACCAATCTTGCCAACAAGGTTATATTCACTCTCACCGTGTCGGCAAAGGTAGATGGTGCGTGGCTGGACATGAATGTTCATTAGGTAATAGACGATTTTACTCTGGATGTAATCCTGGACTCTGTTGACCAGGAACCGCTGGCCCACATTGATCACTTTAATGAAGGAAAGATCTCTGGAGTCAACATAAAATAAGAACACCCACACGGCTGGTTTTAAAAACGAGGCACGAGCACCTGCGGGGGTAACCCAGCTATGGGTCCTCTAGGAAAGGCAGCAGCTCTGCCCCCGGCTGCTCCAGCAGACAGGACAGGCACTGAACTGCTGGGCTTGAAAATCCTTCCCTGTGATGCTGGTGAGGCCCTGGCACAGGGTGCCCAGAGAAGCTGTGGCTGCCCCACCCCTGGAAGTGTCCAAGGCCAGGTTGGACGGGGCTGGGAGCAACCTGGGATAGTGGAAGGTGTCCCTGCCCACGGCTGTTAGAGATGGGCTTTAAGATCCCTTCCAACCCAAACCATTCTGTGATCACACTGCAGCACACTAGAGAAAAATCCTCTCCAATCAGATCACTGGGACCTGTGACATCACCTTCACACGGTCACACTTGGGGAGAACAGAGGTGCTGGCGCACCCTGAGCCACAGACAGCAAAGCTGCTCAGGTGCCCAAGGACAAAAGGCACATCGGGGATTTGCTTACTTGTCATAAGCATCGGGATCCAGAGGCTGGTAGGTGACCTTGTAGCACTCGATCCTCTTCAGGAAATCGTCCATCACGTTCTCCCGGTGCCTCTCTGGGTAGTCGGGRCTGGAAACTTTCACTTCCTGCCCAACAGACAGCAGCACTTTGTGAGAGTTAAGCAAACTCAAGAGGGAACAAAAGCGACGCTGAATAACGTTATTCTCCCYTTTCGAAACAAATCCACATTGTTTAACGCTGCCCTGAGGAAAAACCTGCTCCTGGAGAGGGAACAAAGGGCGACTCTGACAGCACTGGAGTGCTTGGCCCTGACAGACACCGCTGGCTCCCAGCTCTGCCCTCCCTCGCCAGGACAGCGCTTCAAGGTCACACGTTCCCCATTCCCCGGCTTCMTTTGATTTCCACATTCTCACATAACGGCATCTCTGGCTTTTAATAAACCTGCAAATCCCAGCTGCTTATTGCCCAGGTGAAACGTGAGAGGGAGGCRTTTGCAGAGGCTCCCACGAGCTCCCAGAGCCCGTGACCTTGCAYCGGGCGCCCGAGCTCCCGCGGCAGCGGAGCCTGGGAAGCGCGGCACGCACCAGGATGTTGGCAGCAATGACCTCCGGATCGTCGCAGACAGACTCCACGAAAAACACCTGGGGAGAAGGCAAAGRGAGCACGTTTCAGAGTCAAAACTCGAGAGCTCCTGCCCCGGGGAGCCGCAGAGTCCCTCAGTGCAGCGACTGCGAGTTAAACAGACAATTCAGCACTACCTTGAAAGCATTTTCCTTAGCAAAATTTAAGATCAGGTCCCGCCGCTCCCGAGTCGTGTTGGTCGCATCAAACACCTGGCAGAAAATGAGGAAGGAGCACTGAACARGTTTACCCAAAACACTTAAACCAGCCCCAAAATCCGGTCCCCAAACACCCCGGGCAGCTTTGAACAACCACGATGTTAAACTGTTTTTAGTGCACAGGATCTTACAGCTATCTGCCCGCACTCCTCCAAGAGATAAGACTTCACATCTTCCAGAGCCACCAAGGCACAGCGTCTGCAGGACAGAAATAGGGATGGTCGGAGCCGATGGAAGCATTCCCACAGCAAAGCTTCTGAACCACCAGGGAGGGATTCAAACAGCTCTGTCCCACCCCTGCACCTTTCTGAGAGCCCCAGAGATTTTAGGGCACCTCTATCTATAACCTGCTCTGTCACCTGAGCTTTGTGCCAGCCCCAAACTCCCACACCCATCCCTCCTGGCAGGATCCCTGCACAGGCTGTGCTATTCCCTCCTGCTTCCACAGGCACTCAGTGTTATTTTGTGCTCCTCAGACACACGGAGCCTGCCGAGACCTGAGTGCCACCAGCCCGCCGTGGACCGATTCGGCCCCTGACAGGACTCACTTGCGGATTTCCATGGCCTCTTTGTTGTCGTGCCTGAAGAAGTCATAGGACTTGTAGGACTTGACCGCCTCGCGCCGATACACCCCTAAATTAAACACTTCACACACGAGAGAGGAGGGCGTGAGGCTCATGCATTTCCCTGACAGGACCCACAGCATGGGGCAGGGATGTCCCCCCCCCACAGACAGACCCACCTTTGGTGGGCACCCCGATCCAGTTGAGGTAGCGGGTGAGCTTTTTGGACATGTAGGTCTTGCCCCGCGCGGGCAGCCCGATCATCACGATCAGCGTCGGAGAGTTGGTCATGTAGGAAGCCCATGCTGCAAAAAAAACCACCCCAAAACAGCCGCATCAGCACTGCAGAGCACCCGAGAGCACAGAGCGAGACCCGGCCCGACGTCATCCCATCTCCCGGTGGACAAAACACCTCCGTGCATCCCGGGACGGGCTCGTGCCGTGTCCTGGCAGTTCGTGGAGTGCCGGGACCACTCCGTGGTCTCCCGGGTGTTCGCYAATGAGGCGGAGCGGGAGCACCAGCGCTAATGGGGCTCAAACGGCTTTTAGCGCTAAAAGCATTTACCGCCCGGCCAGGAGGCGTCAAGGGCGAACGAAAGATGTTTTTAACAAAACGGTCACGTTCTCTCAGCACACAGCCCGCAGCGAGCTCAGAAAATGCCCGGAGAGGGAGATTTGGGGGAAAAGCACGGGATGGGGATGGATGAGGCACCCGGGAGGCGGAAAAGCGGGAGGATAGGGGCGAGCGGGACCGGGATAACGGCGGGAGGGGGGAGCCGGGGCAGGCACAGGACGGGCATCCCCGCGCCGGAGGGATGCTCCTTTCGAGGAAAAGGCGCCTTTTGAGGAACACGCGCGTTTTGCCCCGCGGCGCGCGCGCAGCGTTATCCACCCCACGCTATCTACTTCATTTCTCTTAAGGACGCGAAAGGCGCATCCTCCCCCGCACCCCCCGCGCCCCGGTTACTCACAGCACTGCTTCTCGCCGGCCCTGCCCCGCGGGGCCCCGGCGCAGCCCCGGGGCGCCGCCGACATGGCTCCGCGCCGCCGCTCCGCGCCGCGCCGCATGCAAATGACATGCAAATCGGATGTGGAAATCGCACACGCAGGTCGGGGACGGAATCCGGGGCCCGGGACCGCACACGCGGGAAAAGGGGCGCGGCGCGCGGGGGGGGGGCGGGGCCGCGTCACGCGCGCGAGGGGGCGCGCAATATGCAAATGAGACCGGGCGGCGGCGGGCGGGGCGAAAGGGACGGGAGCACGCGAGACATGCAAATGAGGTGGGCGGTGCCCSCCGCGTCATGCAAATGAGAGGGGCGGTGATGAAGGGGACGGGGAGAGGACCGGAGCTCGCCCCTCTATGCAAATGAGGCGTGCTATACAAATGAGATGGGCGGTGGTTGAAGRGGAAGGCAGGGGACCGGAGCTCGCAGCGCCACCTCGCGTTATGCAAATGAGACGGCCGGCGGCGTTCGTTTATATGCAAATTAAATCGGCGGTGTCACCTCTTTTATGCAAATTAGACGCCGGGCGTGTTTATGCAAATGAGGACCGGTGCCACGGCCGAGCGCGCCCCGCCCCGCCCCGCCCGGGCCGCGCCCTGATTGGCCGGCGGTGCCGCGTGCTCTCGCGAGAGCGGGCGGCGGCGCGGGCCGGAAGCGGAAGCGGTGGCGGCCGGTGCGGCGGCGGCCCCGAGAATGCTGCGGCTGCGCTGCAAGGCCCGGAGCGGGTCGCACGCGCTGCCGGGGCTGTCGCCGCACTCCCGCCTCCGCGACATGCAGGCCGCGCTGGCCGCGCTCACCGGCGTGCCCGCGCCCGCCCAGCGCCTCCTGCTCGGCTTCCCGCCGCGCAGCCTCGACCTCAGCGACGGCGAGCGGCGGCTCGGCGAGCTCGGCATCCACTCGGGTGAGGGCCCCGCGGGGGAAGGAGGGAAGGAAGGAAGGAAGGGGGGCGGCGTTTTCCGGGCTCTGCTGCCCCGCGGGCTGCAATTACGTTAATTAAAGAGGCCGTGGCACACACGCCCCTCATCAACCGGCGGTCGGGCCGGTTCCTGCTCCCGGGGGAGGTGTCAACACCCGGCTCGGCAGCGCTTCCTGCTCGCTGGGAGCGCCGGTGGTGGTTTGGTGCGTCCCGRGGGTCCGGAGGCACAAGCGCGGGGCTGGAGGGGCCGGGGACCGGGCCACGCCAGGTGAGTCCCGCGGGGACCGTTGTGGTGCCAGCGGCTGTTGGGCTGAGGCTGTTTTCCATCGGGATGCCGAGCTGGGGAARGCGGGKGGAGGGATTCGAGGYCAGGTTGGAAGGGGCTTGGAGCAACCTGGGATAGTGGAACGTGTCCCTGCCCATGGCAGAGGGTGGAATTGGGTGTTGTTTAAGACCCCAAACCATTCCATGATTCCTTAGTTCTCTTYTGTGATCCTCAGCAATGACAGCACAGCCGTGTTGTTGTGTTTTAGGAGCAACAGCAGCTTTATATCCCCCCTTTATGTCCCTCTCACCTCTCCCTCCTCCTGTCTGGCAGGTGACACTCTCATAGTCGAAGAGGACACATCCAAACCCGAGCCTGACTCGCCCGTGGTCACCAAAAAAACGATGTCCCACCAAGTGAGAGAAGCTGTGCCTGTGCTGGCCAGGAGGGTTGTTCCAGCAGACAATTCCTGCCTGTTCACCAGCGTGTCCTACGTGGTGGAGGGAGGCGTGTACGACCCYGGCTGCGCCCCCGAGATGCGCAGCCTCATCGCCCAGATCGTGGCCAGCGACCCCGAGTCCTACTGCGAGGCTGTCCTGGGCAAAACCAACAGGGAATACTGTGACTGGATCAGGAAGGAAGAGACCTGGGGAGGAGCCATCGAAGTGTCCATCCTGTCCAAGTTCTACCAGTGTGAGATCTGCGTGGTGGACACGCAGACCGTGCGCATCGACCGCTTCGGGGAGGACGCCGGCTACACCAAGCGCGTCCTGCTGATCTACGACGGCATCCACTACGACCCCCTGGAGCGCCGCATCCCCGACTCGGACATTCCCCCCCAGACCATTTTCTCCACGAGCGACGACGTGGTGCTGGCRCAGGCCCTGGAGCTGGCGGACGAGGCCAGGAGGAAGAGGCAGTTCACGGATGTGAATCACTTCACCCTGCGGTGCATGGTGTGCCAGAAGGGCCTCACGGGGCAGCTGGAGGCCAGGGAACACGCCAAGGAGACTGGACACGCCAACTTCGGCGAGGTGTGACCTCAGCATGAGGAGGGTGCCATCGACTACCTCACCGGTCCAGAATCAAATTCTGGATTCCCAGATAAGCTGTTTGTAATCATAAAATTCCGTTCACAGAGCTTGAAAAGCGAATTAACTTAATGGTGGCCAACGCACAGGTTYGGGAATAGGGGATCGGGAATAGGGATGCTGATGGATAGGACGTGGGCAGGTGGTGGACAGTGGCAGCCACACCTTGATTTCATAACCTTCTGTGTGTGTGTGATCTGAGCAGACAGACACAATCAGGCTTGTCCAACACTGGTGTAGAATCCACCTCTGCGTTGCTGAATGAATGTCTCTATGTTTTCAGGGTAATTAAATTAATSCGAGGGTTTGGGAAACACACATATCAGCATTACTTACACTGAGAATTAGGCTGTGCACCTACRAGCAGCTCTCAGAGGGGAAACTGCTCGTGTGGTGCTTGATTTGTAGGGGGAGTATCAAATCCAATCTCAAAATGCAGTTTGTAATGGAAACATCTGCAATGGGAAGAGGATCTCTGAGCTGCCCTATACCATCAGGAGTAGACTGTGTAGTTTGTGTGGAGAGAATTTTAGGGAAAGAAATGGCCTCTAAGCTTTAAGGTAGCCTTTTTTAAATTAACGAGTAGATGGATAAGTGTTGAATAAACTTATTAATCCTCTGTAGGTAGTTTTTAGTTGCTTGAAAAATAACTCTCAGCCCCCTGGTGTTTACACTGCATCAGAACATAGGCATGTTTCCTGGAGTACTTGGCATTCTTCTTCATAATAGCATTGGAAATTTTGGCAAGAGGGAAGTAAGTAGTTAGGGATGTGACTTAATTTGCATCTGTTAAATACATTTAAGCAGACTTTACTTGAGTAGAGCCAATCACGGCCATGGTATTACTAAGCTGTTCCAGTTTCCAAATACTGTAAATGAGCACTTTAAGGTTGAGTTCTCACTCTTTGCTGGTAAAAAGTTTTGCCCTCYGAAGGCCTGAGCCAGAAGGGAGGCTTGAAATTTCATCTGCTTTCTGCCTTAATGTGTTTGATTTGTCACCAGTGACTGTGCAGTAGCAAGACTTTCATTGTGATAATGAAGGGTGCAGCTGAATATTCAGAACAAAATAAGCTGGGTGAAGTGCCCCACTTCTTGGACTGTTTTCAGAATCAGGGAAGATGAAATTGSTTTAATTGAATATCTTACCTCACAGTGGGGTTGTGAGGCTTGACAGCAAGTGCTTTTGAGGTCTTTTAAAAGGTGCTGTAAAGGTGCATATTACTGAAGGGGATTTTTTTTTTTCCTTTGAAATGCCTGCAACACATTCTTGTTTCTTGAATTTTAAAATATTCTTTGCCTGCCATTCTCCTGTTTTGAGTGACCTTCTTTGCACTTTTAGAATGGGGAGCAAGAACGTGCATCTTTGGACTGAGGCAGAAATAATCCCACTTTCCGCCTGGAACCTAAAATCCAGTTTTAAAGGCCTCTGTTCCTTAAGGCACTTGACTGAGCTGGTGCAGCAAAACCACCTTTTCTACAAAAATCATGTTTCAAGTTCTCAGCAGAGGCTCCCAGTTGGATCTCGAAATACAGGAGGGTTTTATTGAAGAAGGAACATAATTATGTAAGTGCTTTGCTGAATTAACGCATGAATAATTGAAATACAAAGCCTAGAATCACCAAGAGCACTTGGACCAGGTTTGTTTTTAATTCAGTATTAAAATACACGTTAGCACTGTTGGGAGTTTCTTATAGAAAGCCACTTAGCTTCCAGTGTTAACCCCRCTCTGCTTTTAGCCTGTCATTAGGAAAAGAAGAAGGAAAAAAACCCAAAACCCAACATTAAACCCAACCCTGCAGAAGCTGATGCTTCAAAACCGACAGAAATACCTGACAGTTCAAAGGAACTCGAAGATTACACTGTGTTATAACTACTTGAGATGAAATACTGTCTAGGAATGAGACCAAGAGACTGTCAGTCCCAAGGCGTGTTCCCGGCTTTCCCATGGAAGCAGGGAGATGCCTGGGACAAGGAGCTGATCCTCACCCTTTGCCATCTGTCAAATRGACACAATACCTACCTCAGAGAGGTGCATGAGGTGTCTTTGGGTGTCTCTGAAACACAAGTGGAAAATCCATATTTATTGTCTGTGTTGACTTTGGGAGCAACACTTAGATTTTAGCTTTGTGTCCTGGATGGGTTTCTCAAAGTGTGTAAAACTTTTTTTTTTTGTTTTTTTTTTTTTGGTATTTCTCAGTTGCAGTATTTCAAAAAAGTAGGTTTATTTAATCCAGAGTGTTTAGCTTTGCTAGATCATGTTTGCATTGGGAATCTGCTGACAGAGAATCAGTTCCCTTGGAGGGAGATGTGTCACTGTCACTGCTTGGATGTTTTCTTTTGTTGCCTAGAAAATAAAATCTCTTTGGTTAAAAAAAAAATACCAACTGAACTGCTGTAATTCGTGGTTGTAAAAGTTGCTGCTGTTCCAAGCTGACAAAAAACAAGTAACCTGTGGTACTGACTCTGAGAAAAATTTCTCCTTATTCTCCTAAACTTTCCCAAACAAAAAGTCTCTACATTATTTAAAATGTAAGGTCTAGATAGATTTAAAGTACARCTCCTTTTCTTTTTAAATGTTATTATGAGGAGGTTTTTGGTACTTTTAAAGCAGGATTTCCCTGCCTTTAATGAGACAGTCAGGGAATTATCACAAAAATGGCATCCTTCTGCTGGTGGGATGAATTCTGAATATCAGAATGGGATGAGATGAGCTTCAAGGTCCATTCCAACCCAAACCCTTCTGGGATTCTATGAAATATGATCACTGAGATATCAGGACTCAACTGGCAAGAGAATTTTACACACCTCCAGAATCTTCTATGCATTGAAATATATAAATCACTAAGTAGACTTTACAAATATGTGGGTTCRGTATTACACAGATCTATTCCATGGGTGCAATAGACTGAAAAGACCAGTCTGGGGAGAAAATCAGCAACATTTGGAATTTCTGAAGGACAGACTTAATTCTTAAGTTCTGGGTAAATTCATATCAAAAGAGCAGTTTCTGGGGAGAACACGGAGAAAAGGAACACCTTGTTCCATGGTCCATCTMAAATCAGCACCTTTCCATGAGCAGAGACCACTTGTGCCAGCTTGGGGCCAGTCTCCTGTCCCCATCCTGCTGTCCCTGGAGAGAGAATATCCCAGCCCTGCGGCTGGGATCTGTCCTGGGGCACCAAACCCACTGTGCAGCTGCAGCAGCCGCACAGGAACGCCACCTTCATCCTCAAAGCTCCCTGCCCCCAGSAGTGTTCTCTCTCTCTGCCCTTCTCGACTCGAGGAGGCAGGGCAGGGCACGGGGATGAATGAAGAGAAAGCAGAAGTTCTCTGCTGACTGAAGCACAGGGAGCCTCGTGCTGGGGGAGCTTCTGAGAAATCAGACTGACACACGAGTGCTGAATCATCTGTGTTGGGCTGATTTCACTGCACCAACCCACCCATGGGCCAGCCCTGGGAACCCCTCCCTGGCGAGGAAACGCTTCATAAGAGGAACAGAAAGCTGTCAGCTTGCTGTTTTGAAAATGACAACTGCCATACAATTAAATGTCTGCCTGCATCTTAAATCAAACTGCATCCAGCTGTAAAACTGCCATCAGGTTTGCTCTGAATAAAATTCCTTCGAATTGGGTGAAATCACTACTGCTTTTTCACCTGTCTGAGCACCAAATGCTTCTGTAACAAGAATGCAATGGGAGAGTTAACAAAATTAGGTTGTCCAAGATTGCAGTGTCCTTGTCTGTTATTTTTAATTAAAGTCTTGAGGAAAATGTTGGGAAACTATTATACCTTGAGAGCTGCCTTCTCATTTCTGGTGTTAATGGTAACTGAGACAGAAACACATCACCTCCCTTCTCTACGTCTCTTCTGTAAAACAGAGATAATAAATAGAGTTCCTTGGCCATTTGAAGGTTTAATGACTGCTGTGAACTGCTGTGCAAAGGGAGGCCTTAACTCCGTGGTATTTTCCATAACTGATCTGTCAGCACGCAGGCTGTACCTGAAATCTGGGTGAAGGAAAGTGTCCAAGAGTCCCACAGAGTCAAATAAACGTCATTAGGTTGACAGGAATCTTATCGGTGACGCTGTGGGGATGCTTTTCCTCCAGGGCCAGGCCTGAGTCACCTGTGCCCTCATGTTTAGGAACAGGGTGAGGCCCAGCGGGGCTGGGAGCGTGCCAAAGTCCTTCCAGGGCACTGCCAGGTTTTCTCTGCATCGTTTGACTCCTTGCATAGATTTCATGCCATCTATGTGAAATCACACCTTATTCTGGGTTGCAGCTATTTATATTTGTTGGAGGGAGAGGAATGTGGAAAAAGAACAGGTTCTTTCTGGGCTTCTGATTCAGAGGAGCTCGAGGTTTCTCTTAATGGCTCATGACACTTTCCTGACCCACTCAGCGCTGCAGGCAGCCAGCTCTGCCTGTTTTACTGCCCAAATTGGAGTCCTTGTGCTGTCAGGACACCCTTGCCGTGTCCYGGTGCTCACTCACACTCTGCTGGCAGTGCAAGAACAAAATAACTCCGGGTCTGGTTTGCTCCTTCTCTTAAAGCAGCCTCAGCACCGGGCGCAACTGGACAAAACCCGCAAGGATCTAAAGCTTCCATTCAAAATTAAAATTAATTAATTGATTAAAAATAAACCCCACTTCAATAATTAGTTTAACATTTCAACTCTGTTTAAGCTGCTGCACCATCCAGCACGGCACCACTTCAAACCTCCAGAAGCTCTGGCACCAACCCTGCCCTCGATCCGTGGCTGTCGCAACGCTCCAGCAGCTCCTGCTGCTCCCGACGTGCTGCATCCCCATCCCTTACCTGCTGCGGGCCAGCGTGGGAGAGCAGGAAGAGCTGGGGCTGGCTGGGGTTGTCAGCAGCCTCTGGCTGGTTGATTTGCTCCTCAGCACACGTTCCCCTTTGGAACAGCCACGGCCGGSGCTCGGCATCGCCGGTGGGAGCCTCAGCGCTTCCCGGCTCATCTGCTTTCCCTCCATCTTCCCGAGGCTTTAATTAGCTGATGTTTCCACTTCCCTGTTCCGCGGAGCAGGGAACGTGTGTYGCAACGCAGCCTTTTGCTAAAAATATAAATTAAAAAAAAAAAAAAAATCATTGAAGTGTGGAAACGTGAACGAATGCGGCGCCTGTGTCAGCTCTGGAAATTTACTGCAGGGTTTCAGGATGTTTATGGTTATTCAGTGAGCAGCACCTTGTCAAGCAGGTACAAGTCCACGCTGYGTGTGCGGGGGGGGAGGAATGGCCAAAGCATTGTTTATCAGCAGGAAARGCTCTAATTTTAATATTAGAGCCCAAAGTCAGAGTCATAACGAGGCACTGCTGTTCTCTCCCTGCCCCTGCAGCACCACCAGGGCTGGGGGTCGGTGTCCCGCTGCTCAAGGGGGGGGGGAAGTGGGCTCCTCTGAGGGCAGGCAGCAGAGGTGGTACCCCCTGGAGGAGGAGATGCTGCTGGAGAAAATGCCTCAGCAGAGTTTCTGAGAAGGTGTCAGCGTTTGGATGAGTGTGGGGAGTGTCTCGGGGGCTTTAGCTTCCACCAGAGCTCTAGGAATTGACCTCGGGCTGCCCAGAGAAGGAGTCCCCAGCACCGGGAATGAGCTGGCAGAGGGGTTTGATGCCCACAGGGAACGATGCCAGCTGGGGAAAAAAGGAGCTGCAGGTCGGTACAGGCAGAACAAACCCCGGAGCTGCACAGACCTGGGCACCCCGTCCTGCAGCACGTAAACAAAGCTTCCCTTCCAAAACACTTTCTACCCGTCTTTGCAACCTCCTTCCTCTGCAGGCAGCAAACTTTTGGCCCCTGGGAAGCTCTGGTGATGCGCAAGTCCCTGCCTGTCCCAGCGCGGGCTGCGTTTCCAGAGCCGAGGAGGAACCGGCAGCTCGGGACCTCCTCGCAAACCACTTGGGAGAAGGAAGCTGTTGCGGGTGACGCGCTCCTGGGTGAAAAACGCCCAGCCCGGGCCGTAATTATTGTGTGCAGAGCCCGGGAGAGGGCTGAGCCCGCTGTCAGCTATGCGGCAGAACAGGATGTCGGGGTAAGGAGGCTCCGAGCGGAGCACGGCACAGGACACAGGGAAGTGAAGGAGCGGGGTGGCACCGAGCAGAGCCGCCCGCAGCTCCCCGGCGGTGTCCTGGGCCGGGCCGGCTCGCACGCAGCTCCGGGAGCCGCTCCGGGGCACGGCAGGCACGGGCTTTGGGGGCTCAGCCCTGCCGCGACCCCGGCCCGCAGCAGCAGGAAAGGTGCCCCGCGGGGCTGCGGGATGAATCCCGCTCAGCCCGGCTGCAGGTGAGGGGCCGGGGATCACCTGCGAGCGCCCACCTGCCCGGCGCAGCCTTATCTGCAGCGGGAGGAGGGTTAATGTGTAACCCGGCGGTGTTTGGTTAGCCCAGAAAAGCAAAGAAGTCCTGGGACGGGCACGGCCGGGACAAGGAATTGGGCAGCACGGAGCGACGGACGACCCGGTAAAAACAGAAAACGGATTAATAATAATCTCTGTTCCTGCTTGTCCTTTGCTTCCTGTGCTCTTCCTGCTGGATGGGCTGCGGGTGAGGGGCTGGGGGGCTCTGGGCACATGCAGGGCGCTGCTTTGGAAGGGTGAAACGTGGTGGGGGATTCAGCAGCGAAGCTGGACGAGGTGGTTTGAAGGTGGTGGTGGGAGAGACCCTCGGCTGCCAGCGGAAAAGCTGGGAACAGCCGTGCTCGGGACAGCAACCAGCTCAGGCAGCTGCTGGGTGCGCTTCATTTACTCCTTCAAACAGCAGAAATGCAGAGCTGCCACCATCCCCTTTCCCCCTGAGCTGGGATCCATCCCGCTGGGCTGCTCAGAGCGGGAGCGGCTGGGACGGTGCCTGCAAAGGGGGTTTTGCTCTGGGTTGTGTTTGGGGCTGGCCAGGACAAAGCTCTTTCCCAGGCAGGAGGGGTCTGCCCGCGCTGCCCCAGACAGCAAACCCACCCAGGTCCTTTAACCTGGGATGCAAAGCTTGGAGTGGTGCTGGCTAAAAGAAAGTAGCCTCTTCGTCTACAGCAATTAGCATTAATTGCTACCCAGCAGCTCTTTGATGGCTCCGTGGGCTTTGCACAGGACAGTTATGGCAGCGGCTGAGGGAGCTGGCCTTTGGATTTAGATAAAAAATAGCTGCTTCCGGATGCATTTCCAGTGGGGAAAGATATCTACAGCATTGAAAGCCATCTATAAAACAGCTTTTCAAGTTGTTTTTAGTTGGTGGCTGTTACTCAGCGAAAAGAAGGAACCAAAATCCTTCTGAATCATAGAAACTGGGGGCCTTCAACACTGATTTTT
Source organism: Amblyornis subalaris (assembly GCA_018881555.1). Classification (NCBI taxonomy): domain Eukaryota; kingdom Metazoa; phylum Chordata; class Aves; order Passeriformes; family Ptilonorhynchidae; genus Amblyornis; species Amblyornis subalaris. The sequence goes on along the minus strand of JACAXG010000148.1, from coordinate 577,332 downwards.
CCCCTTCCCCACGCTGGATGAGTGTGTTGGAGCTGCAATCACATCAGAGAACTCATGGGCAGGAAGAGGAACTTCTTGTTTCAGTGCAGATCCGCTGGGGCTGAACTTTGCCTCCCCCTGAGCTGGGGCTCAGTGGGTGCCAAAGCCTTGGCAGCTGCTTTGGGTTCCTGCAAATGCTGTTTGAATGAGAGAAAATTATTTCTTTAATGGACTGGTGGTGGTGGGGATCCTCATGGAGAAAATGCCTCCCCGCTGGCCCCAACCAGCTGCACACCCAAATTCCAGCAAGGCTTTCACTTCCCCAGGAGTGTTTTGCTCTCTCAGATTTGGCAGGGAGGCAACGAGGAGCATTGCAACGACCATGGTCAAGCCTCTTGCTACTTAGGAGTAGATATAAATCTGTAACTCTATATATTTAGTTTTGATATCAATCTAAATTTCACGTTGTGGATGTTCAAGTGCGCAGCAAAACCCTGCAAAGGCCTGAAGCCCCCCAAGCTCAGCTGGTGTCTCTGCTCCCTGACAGCTCAAAGCCCTGCCTGGGAAGTGATCTGAATTCAAAGAATCCAGGGAATTGCTGTTCCGAATCCACCACTTACTGCGACGTCATCTAAGCAGTAAATAATGCAAAGCTGCAACTGAAATATTAAACTCCTCCTGCGTGGAGGGATTAGATCTGTCAGGGCGTGGGTGTTGAAATCTGATTTTTGCGGCGTATTCCAATTACAAAGGAATTCTTTCAGGCTCTAACGCTCTGAACAAGCAGCCAGTTCTGCTCACTTATCGCTGGATCTAATTCCCTGATCCTGCTCCGAGGAAAAAAAAGCAGCAGTGTGTTCCTGCCTGCAGGTTACAGCACAAAGGGCTCCTCTGTCCTGCGAGCAGCAAATCCTCCCGCGCGGGTCCATGCGACTCGGAGAGGGTGTTGGTGTTTGCTTTGCTGCTCCCATTCGCCCCCACAGCCCAGCTCCCTCCCCAGGAACGGGGTGGTGCGAGTGAAGGGAGCTAATTGGCGGTGCCAGGGAGTTTTGGAAGCTCGGTGCTTTACATCCATAAGTAATGACAGCTCCTGTGGGCGCTCGGCCTCTCGCCGCGGGCAGCAGAGCGCGGTGCGGGGATAACTGTCCCCTCTGCCACCCGGGACCCTGAGCCCTGTCCCCGTCTCGGTGTTGGGGACCCCGGTTCGGGGTGTTTGTCAGGCAGCTGCTGCCACATTGGGGTCCCGCTGGTGTTGGGGGGTCCGGGCTGCGTCCAGAAGAGCATCGGGGGACACTGCCGTAAGCAGAGGGGGACTTTGGGGTGCCGCCCTGGGGCAGCTGCAGCCCGGGCACACCCCCAGCTCCCCACAAGCTGTGCCAGGCGTGTGCCCAAACACACCCAGGCGTGCCCCAAAGGCCCGGGGGCACCTCCCCCRGGRCACCACCCTGGGGGCACCTCCCCATGGCCCCCGAGGGAGGGTGGCAGGGGAAGCTCTTTGCCAGGAGGAAGCTCCTGACAGAGCAAGGATGTGACTAACCAGCAGCGTTTCGGGCCGGCACGGTCACAAGTTCAAGCTGCAGGGCTGGCACAGGGCGTGGTGGAGCAAAGAGGTCCCATGAGTCGGGGCTGGGGCTTGTGCTGGGATCTCTGAGCCTCTCTCTGAGGCTGAGCTGGGCTTACAGCTTTTTCCTTTGCCTTATCCACCCCTCTGAGATGGTTAAAGAGCCCTCAGCGTGAGCTGGCCGTGGATGGGCTGTCCAGAGATTACCCCATTTCCAATTATCTCGTGGAAAACTTCAAGGATGGTTTTAAAAAGCCCATCTGTGCCTTCTCCTGGAGAGAGCAGCCTAAGATGGAGCACATTCCATCCATCCAGCAGCTCCAGAGCCTGCCTGCCCTCCCTCCAGCATGCTTGAGTCTCCCCTGGGGGAATCTCACAGCTTAATGCTTGTCCTTTCTCCCATTCCAGCCRGGATATTCCCCGTGCCGGCCGCCGCGGCAGCCCCTGCTATGCCCAGGAAGGAGCTGGGGATGGCTGGCTGCAACTCTGGCAGCTGTGACAGCATGGTCAGCACGGCCTCCAACCACTCACAGCGGGTGAGTAACCCTGGGGTGCCCCTCTGGGCAGCTGAGGAAGGATTCCAGGCAGATCCCGGCTCAAATCCGCTCTCCGTCGGTGCTCGGGAAGCACCTGGAGGCCCTGAGACAGCTCCGTGCTGAGGGCAGCACAAGGACCCGATGGATTCCTGCCCCAGAGCACTCCCGGGCTCCCCATCCTGCCACGTGTGTGGCAGCAAGCAGGAGCTTTCCCTCCTGCGAGGGCCCCTCTGGGACRAGGCGGGATCCCAGGGATGCAGGGGCATGGAGGGATTACCCCAGTTGGATAACYGGGTCAGACTGGCTCCAAGGACAGTGCCAGCGAGCTGTGCTCCTCCTGCCTGGCCARAGATGCATTTCCCAGTTAGGGCAGAGATGAGCTTGGGCCATGGGTGTAGAGGTGTAATTTTTCGCTATCTGCCCATTAGAGCTTGTTTGTCTCCCAACACTGATTCCAAGACTGATGCACTAATWACATCCTGTCTGACTTGGAGCATAATTGATATGTGTGAGTGCAACGCTCAGTCCTGACAGGTTTTCCAGAACCAAACCCTCCGAATTTAATAGGGATGGAAAAACTGGTTGTGATAGTGCACGGTAAAAGGTTTGGATAAGGTGTCTCTGCAAAACAACTCCACCTGGGATAATTCCTGCCCCATGCTTGTTGATCTGATGCACATTCCATCCTGTCCTGCACTTMACTTTGTCCATGATATATTGCAGGAATCACCTTGATATCTGATATTGCAGTATCATATCTCYTGGTACTCAAAATACAACAAAAATTAATCATCTTGCTGAGGTACGAGTGGGAGAACAAGGAGAGTTCATCACCTGCACAGAAACCTTCAGAATTTATGAGGTTTTCTAAGATTCAGCATTGCTGAGCAGTACAGGTGTCTGTACCTGTAAGATCACCCACRTTGCCATCTGCTCATATTTCACAGTAATTTAAAGAACTAAAAGTTGGAGGCCAAGTTTCAACCCATCTTCTGGCCCACAGAGGAGGGCAATATAAAAATGGCCTTAAGTATATATATATTTTTAATTATTATTTTAGAGGAGATTGTCTAGTTTTCTGGAGCTGTAAATATTCGTTATTGAACAGCCATTGGCCAAAAGCTGTCACAGGCTCCTCTAAACRACCTGGACATTAAACAGTAAAACACCTCTGTCTCTTACCTGTACTGCTTTATTTTCTTTTCCCAGAGTGATAACAGCTATGACTATTTATCCGTGGAAGAGAAAGAGTGTTTGATGTTCTTAGAAGAAACCATTGGCTCCCTGGATGCAGAAGGAGACAGCGGGGTCTCCACTGACGACACCGACTACGCGGAGCCCTCCAAGCCCAAGAGAGACCYCGTGCCCCGGGGTAAGCTGGAAACCCTTCTCCAGCCCGGCCGTGCCACGGGAATGTCTCGTGGGTGCGTTCCCTTGGCAGGGAGGGGAGGAGCAGTGCCCCAGTTTGRTAAGGTGGAGCTGCTTTCCATCCCTCGGTGCTGGCAGAGAGACGAGTAGGGCACCACCTGCACTCTCCTGCTTCCCACGGGCAGGGGTGGAGCAAACTCAGCAGAGCCACAGGGCGGAGCATCACAGGTTAACAAGGCTCCTCATTCACCATGGGCTTTGTCAGGCCCAAGGGATGCGACTTCCCGAGCAGTGATGGCTCAGTGGAGTCAGGGGGAACCCTGGCTGCACGTCCTGAGCCGTGGCTGTGCCGGCCCGGCAGGTGGGAGGTGTGTTCTGCGAGCAGGAAGGTGTTCATGTGCACAACTTGACTTCATCTCCCTCTTTTCCCAGATTTGGGGAATGGGGCTCCCCCTCCCAGCAGAGATCAGCAGCGTGGGGCTGAACAGAGGAATGGTAAGAGCATCCCTGCCTCCTCCAGCTCGGCCCCGGCAGCTGTTCCAAGCCCAGGTTATTCCAGTCTTCCAAGGAACCTCCCTGCAGCCAATGGAGCTTCTGGCAGCAAAACAGCTCTCCACACGGTGCCAGCAGGAAAACCTGCACAGGACGTGGCCAAGGAGGGCAGGCGGGACCAAGCCAGCACAGGAAGCCACAGGAAGTCCATGGGATCTTTGATTATCCAACCTCCAGATCCCTTCCAGGACGACCTGGTGGAGCACGAGTGGTCACGCAGCAGTCGCTCAGATACCAAGATTTGGACTTCGTGGGGCCACCCGGAGAAACCCACACTGGAAGAGGCCCCCCAGGACCCCGATACCAAGCGCGGGCCTCCAACTGCCCCCAAGCCGCGGAAATTGCCCCCGAATATTATCCTGAAAACCAGCAGGAACAGCCCGGTGCCGCTGGCCTCGGAGCAGAACCAGAAGGCAAAAGCAGCCCCTCCGCCCTCAGCCCCCTCTCACCCTGGCCCTGCCAGCGACCCCGCTGCCGAAAAGGGGAACTCGGGGCACCTCGACCCCAAGGAGAAGGAGAGAGCCCGGCGGGAGGCGCTGGAGAAGCTGGGACTGTCCCAGGACAGGAGGGAGCCCGGCGCCCACCTCCATCCCCACCCCAGGGAGAGGCCGCTGCCCATCCCCGGGCAGCCCGAGGGGGGCTCCGTGCCGGGCGTGCGGCAGATCGCCTTCAAATCCAACACCCTGGAGCGCTCCGGGGTGGGGCTGAGCAGCTCCATGGGCAGCGCCAAGGAGCAGAGCGCCAAGAGCAGCAGCTCCCTGGGCAAGATGTCCTTCATCGAGCGCCTCGCCCCGAGCTTCCTCCGCGGCGGCCGCGCCCGGCCGGCCTCGCTGGCCGCCGGCAAGGACTTCGGGGGCCCGAAGGAGCAGGAGGAGCAGGACAAGAGCAGCAAGAGGAGGTCCCACCCGCTGCCCGGCTTCCCCCGGCCGCCGCGCTCCGCCGTGAGCGTGAAGATCTCCCCGAAGGGCGCGCCCGACGAGAACCGGCGCGAGGCGCTCAAGAAGCTGGGGCTGCTGAAGGAGTAGCGGCTCGCGGGGCGATGGAAAAGGGGCCTTTCGCCCCGAATCCGGCGGCCCGCTCTGCCCGTCCTCGGGCGTGGGCATCTTCCGGCGTCTTCTCCCGCCCCAGCGCCTCGGGAGAGGCGCCTGGAGGYTTTGGGAGCGCCACGCCAAATAGAGGAACGGCACGTGTACAGGGTGTTTTGTATATAGCAGGTGTAAATGAGCTATTTATATAAAGCATCACTCAGCATGCACAGGGTGTATCCTCCTGCGAGGTCTTCCATGCGTTTGGGGATTCATCAAAACAGGGAAGCCGTGGAGTTAGGGGTTTGGCTTATTTTTAAAGGGGTTGCCTGTGGATAAAGCATCTCTGGGAAGAACTGCGGGACTCTGCTGCTCCTTTAGGACTTTTTTGGGGTTTTTTTATTAATTTTGTGACAGCTTCTGAGGCCTGAGCACTCACCTGCCACGTGCAAGTGCCTCCCAAAAACACCACTGCCACATTCCAAAGTGCCTGCTGGGAAGGGCTGGAGGGCTGCACAGACACCCCACTGCCTCCTCTGCCACGCTGCTCTCCCACCCAGCCCTGACCTCCTGGATCCAGCACTTGGAAGACATAGGAACAGCGTGAAGTGACAGTTTAGGAAGCAACAGGTTGTGTTGGTGTCAGAGCCAGAAGTGCTGCCCAAAACGAGAGAGATGCAAGGCTGGGGCAGCACCACCTCCTTCCCTTTCCGACTGTGCTGGCACCTCTCAGGCCCAGCTGATGCTGCCAACGTCTGTGCTGCTCGCCTTTGGGAACAGAGGTGGTTTCTTTCCCTAATAAACTCGTGTATGATCAGAAAGTTCTGTGTAGTACAGGTTTGTGTTGCAGTCAAAACTCTGGTACAGCTAAATATTGAGTTTCAACCTTCAGTATGTTGGGATTTGAGGAGGGTCGGGCACCCAGGCAGCAGCCAGGGATTGCACCTGAGGGTTCTGAACCAGACAGGGGCTCCTGCACCCCAGGACCCTCGGGGATGGGATTTGTGTGCTCCCAGTACAACCAGCACRTGCAAAGCCTTCCATGGAGCAACCTGGCCTAGTGGAAGGTGTCCCTGGAATGAGGTGAGSTTTGAGGTCCCTTCCCACCCAGACTGTTCTGTGACTCTGTGATTCCTGGCTCTGATTCCTGGCTCTCCCTGCAAGCACGAAGAGGGRATATGGAATTCCTGGTGCTCCAGTGTTTGCTGACAGGCTTGAACCAGCCTGATGTGCAGCCAGGCAGCAGGAGAGGTCCCACCCAGCCCTGAACTCCTCGGGCTGTGAACTTTCAAGTGCAAATGATTGACTTGAAAGGCAGCAAGAGCACAGAATGAAGGGGAGAGGGAGATGCCGGGTTAAGGTCCGAGTGCAGGGTCAGCCCAGCTCCTGCCTGGTTTAATGGAGCATTTTCATCCATGTGCTCCTCTCCTGTGACCACTCTGTGTTAGCAGGGCTGATTCCAGCTCCTTCATGCTCTGTCTGACTGGTCAGCGTTTGCTGAGGAACCTGGAGGGTTTTCAGTCAGAGCTTTTCCCATGTGGCTTCTCCTGGTTTCCTCCGCGATGTTCAGGTTTGCATCAGGCTGGCCAGCCCCAAACAAMTCCAGTTAATTGCTCAACTACAAACCAGCATTTCCCTGCTTTCCTGAAGTGTAAATCAGGCATCAGCTCCTTGCATTCCTTGGATTCTTCACGTGGGGCAGGACCATCCCTGCCCTCGTGCATGCCTCCGATGTGGGGGGGTGTGAAGCGGAGCAGCTTTGCACTGGGATGCCCTCCCCTTCTTTCCATGCAGAACAGCTCCACTGCTGCCCCTTTGGAGAGGAATGGGAAGCCTGGCCGTGGGGATTGTCAGCCTGTTTGGTATTCACAGCYTGCCTTGGAAAGGGGATGGTGCTGCAAGGTCAGGGATGGAGGCGACTGAGTGCAGCCTAGTGCTGCAAGCAGTTAATTAACATCAGTAAATTGTTCAGTGCAATTGCCTCCTCGRGTCAGCCCCTCTCTCTGAAGAAAGCCTGCATTAGTTTGGGAATTAAATTGCCTGTTAGGAACAAAGGCACTTGCTTTGTCATCATCACATCATCACGGAATGGTTTGGGTTGGAAGGGACCCTAAAGGTCACCCAGTTCCACCCCTGCCGTGGGCAGGGACACCTTCCACTGTCCCAGGCTGCTCCAGGTCTGGGTGGTGAACAAAGCAAGAACACCAAATCTGCCCCCAGGTTCAGCCAGAGCCCAGCAGAACTCCTGGGTTTTTTTCTGGGGACCTCGAAATCAGACCTCATATTTTGGCAGGGGGATGGAATGAGATGATCTTCGAGGTCCCTTCCAACCCAAACCATTCTGTGATTCCATGAATCTACATAATTCTGGGCATACTTGGCTTGATTTGTGCCTGCAAGGCCAAATCCCAGCAGAGCCCAGACACAAAACAGCCAGGAAGAGAGATCACAGAGGACTGCAGAAGCACCGAGTCTCAGAAGAGTCACTAAATGTACCCTTGGTGTCTTAATGCAGATTGCACAGACTCTGTTTATGTGGCACAACGATGTTAAAAAGAAAAAAACCCAAAGAAAACACCCAGCTTTGCATTTTGCACAGAATATTCATCCACTTCTTAACTATCGGTCCCACCCAGCTCAGACRTATCATTTCCATGTCTACACGAGCCTGTCAAGACCTCCTGTCCCAATGAGAACATCCTCGWGCACATCTTTCATTACAAAGACCAAATTCAGCAGAAGTGGCTGGCTGGGTTCTGGCAGTGTCAGGGAACATGAGSTGCACCAGGCCCCAGGAGGAATCGTTTCTCACGGTAACAGCCCCTGGGCCTGTGCAGAGGCTCCAGGGCGGCGTCAGAGGGAGCCCTGGGGCTGAGGGCTGGGGCAGGTGGGTTGGGTACCGCCGAGCCAAGCTGGGGAACACCAGACCCGGGCTCCAGGATCGAGCTGGAGTCGCTCCAGCTCTGCGGGAGAGGGCTGGAGATGTCTGAGGCTTTTTAGCCACATTCCAGCAGGGTTTGGGCAATAATCGGGAGCTGAGGCTCTGCTCTTTCCCTGCTCGTGTGCAGGTGGAGAGAAGGACCTCCTCCAACTCCACCAMGTTTCTCTCCATTAACTTCTCAATTTTTTTCCCCCTGTTCTTTGTTTCTAATGGGATTGTGAGAGWGAAAAGCCCAAACCTTGTCCCTGCTTCTCCCCCCTGTGCTTGGCACCGCAGAACCAACAACTGCAGGTGCAGAACACCAGACAGCAAGGAGCAGCCCCACCAGAGGCATTCCAGCCTTTTACTGCTCTGTYAGAGCAACCAGGGTTTATTGGTTTGGGTTTGTTCTCTTTTATGTGCCTGTGATGCAAATTTACCTGATAATATCTGAAACCAAAACCGGACCCGGTGTTCCTCGTTCCTGCTCCCGTGGGTTCGGGCTGGGATGGATCCCCTGAGCAGGGCAGGGGGTGAGGATCTCCCCCTCCCCGAGATCTCAGCTCTTTGTTTCCAAACTCCCTTTGATTTGGAAGTCCAGGAGGAGACAGAAAGGGGCAGTGTTGTTCCTCGCACGGGGGTTTATGCGCGGCAATCGCACCTCTGGCTCGTTCTGAGCACGGAGTTTAATCATTGACTGGGCCCTGCGGAGCAAGCAGGGAGTTGTTACTGTTAATTTATCACAACTCTGAGTGCAGGCTGGCTGTGCTGAGGTGCTGGCAGCCACCCTCACATCTGCACAGGGCTGAAACACGTGGGATGGAGCCTTGGCATGTCCTGGTGCTCCCACGCTGCTCCCAGGGRGAAGATTCCCCCTCCGGCTCATGCTTGTCATAGGAAGGAAGAGGAATTTGCTTAACAAGCACAGCCCAGAAGAATAAATTCTAGAAAATTTACCTCTCCTTTAGCAGCAGAAGGTGCAAGACAGTGGTACTCCCGCAGGAGGGTCTTTTCCATGTGAACCTGTGATTCCATGATTTTATGGTTCTGTAAAGTAACAGAGTAGATTTAGGGGGTTCCCACCATCACTTGTACCCCAGTTTATTGCTCATGCAAGGACAATCCTATTGATTTGCTACTGGCCTGGTGATAAATGCCCTCAGACAAATCAGTTCTACTGGAGCCCAGCCAGTACTGGGGAATTTATTGCACAGGTTTGGTACAAAACACAACAATCACTGCAATATAATATCACGATTAAGTGAGCAAAACTGCTCGGTGGAGATTTATCTTCAGCCGTTGAGATTCCAAAGTGCTTGGAATTGATTGTGCTGGATTGTTTGACACASAACACGATCAGGTCTTCACACCCTGTCTGCACCCCCGAGGGGAAGATCCAGACCCTGGGCCCTCCGGCAGGRCTGGCCAGAGCAAAGTGCTTTCTCTAAATCTCCCTCTGGACCCCCCACACTCCTGACGCAGGGAACGTTGTCCTGCAGATCCCGGGGACACACAGAGTGCTGGAACCAGCCCAGGGCTTTTCTCGGAAGTGACACAGGTAGATTTTTGTTTACAGTCAATCACTTTTAATGGCAGGAGAAGCAGACCAAAGTCCCCGGCCATAACACAAGTGTGAAATCCTCCACAGCTCTGGAGCTATCAGCCATCCACCCTGCCCTCAATTGAGATTACTGGGTTGGTGCTAAAGGGGAACTGTGTGTGTGTGTGCAGGAACAAACTGTCCTTAGCTCCATCTCCCGATCCCMTGAGCTGCACCCACCTCATTTCAGGGCCTGTTTCGTGGCAGAAGTTGAAGCAGAAACCATATTTTTGTCCCCGAGAACAGGATCAAAGCACAGASACGAGCTCAATGAAGCCCTCGGGCTCATTCAAACCACACATGTTTGAGGAACCYTTCACAAAGTTCTCGCTTGCTGGGAGGTTCTGCCTGGAAGTGGCTCACAGCAAACACCATTTCACTCCAGCTCTTTAGGGACAGGTTTTTTTGTGTTCGAGCATTTTGTCTGTAGAGCAGGGGAATTCCTCTCAAACTCTACAATTTCTGCTCCTGGCCTCTTCACCTTTTTTTTTTCCCCTTTTTGTGACGTCACCACATCCCTACATGGCTAAAAAAGACCATTTTTTGGGTCCCTACATGCCATCAGTTGGTGGCATCCCTGCTCCTCCTCTAAGCGTTTTGGCCACCTCCACTTTGCTCAGCAATGCACATCTGGACTTCAGAAAACTTTTAGTGCATCCATTTTAAACTCTGGACATCAATCTGTGAAAAAAAGAATTAAACACCAAGAGGTGAGCAAAGACTGACTGAGCTGCAAGTTGCAAAAACAACTTTATTAAACTAAATTCAAGCTGGAGGCAGAGGAGGAGAGAATTTCCAGCACCAGAAGCACCACAATTTGAGGTAGGTGAGCCTCAATTTGCCCTTAAAATATTGGTTTTTGGAGAACAGTGCTATTGTACAGTGATTATGGGAGATAGTTTGAGAGATTTCACCTACAGTATGTAACAGCTCTGAAATTTAACATAATTATTTCTATAGAAATAAAGGTAGTGATTTATGGTGATTTTTCTGTTTTAAAGTTATTGTGCATTCATTTTTTTTTTTCTTGTTAAAGCTCTAAATTAAATTCCAGGCCTTTTTTGGCCAAGAACACCCCAAAAATGAAGTGGAYGCAGTAAAATGCATCCCAGTTATGGATGGTGGCAGGATAATGGTTTAATCAGGCACCAAAAATGGATCATAGAAACATTTTCACAATAGAAGACTGAAATAAAGACAGGAAAAAAMCAACCATACGTGGTTAACTTCTGGGATTTCTACAGCTCTTGCTTTTCACTTTCTGCTTTATATTTAATGCCTGTTTGTGGGTTAAAAAAATTAAAAAACACCTCCTTGCCTAAAGCCTGATATTAAATGAGATTAAAATGGAGCTGACAGTTGTGTCCTGCAGACAGGAAGACCAAAAATGAGGAAAAGGGGGCTCAGCTGTAGTGCTGGGCATCAGAAAAGATTAAATAAGGGTGGTAAAATCGTATTTTTACTGATTTCCTGATGCAAACMAGGACATTCAGCTCTTCCAGGGCGTTCTTGAGAGCTCCTCATTGCTTCAAGTCCTCCAGACTGGTGGGAATTGTGGCACTGAGTGAAAATCACCATTTTCCAAGCCCCCCCTCTGTCAGCTGCAGCAAGGGAACTACTGAGGCTCTGCTGAACCCTCTGCCCCGAGTGAGCAGAGCTGGGGGGGCTGGAGCTGCCTCCCCTGCCCCAAAAAGAGGAAAAACCTTGGAGGGGAAGTGCCCAGAGAGGATGTGGGGCCAGCTGGACCCCCCAGGCTGCGCCCAGAGGGGAAGGGGACGTTTCAGCAGCCCCATCCCACACTTCCCACGGGCGCAGGGAAGGGGGAGCTGGGTGTTTGCAGGCTGGGGAGGTGCACAGCGGCCCCAGCACGGGGTGTGCAAGGCGCTGGTGGTGCTGGTTGTGCTGGTGCCAATGTCCCACCCTCGGCAGCACAGGGGCGGGAGGGGACGAGCAGTGGGGTTTGTCCATCCCAGGACTCAGCTCAGCAGGAATAAGGCTCCTTATGGCCTTGAGCTTCCTCGTTTGTATTCCCTGAGTGCTTTGAAGAGATCCCAACGTGTGAACAAGTGTGAAATAAACCACGGGATCGGCACTCACCGGGGTTTGGACAGCGCTGGAGATGGAGCGAGTCTCAGRCAAAGGATTTGAGGTGAAACGTTGCAGTAACCCAAAGTTTTTAACTCAAACAAGGAAGTAATCCCTRTCTCAAACAGAAACACCCAAACGCTGTTTGTGTTCAGCGCTGGGAATGGGCAACAACAACCTGTGCAGAGACAAATGGCAGGGAACCGAAATGAAAAAGGAAGATAACTGGGGGGGGACAGGAGATATTTAAGGATGTTGGCATCACTGAGATCTGCAGCTTCTCCTGTTGTTCCTTGAGCTGAAAAAAAAGAGAAGAGAAGGGAGAAGGGAGAAGGGAGAAGGGAGAAGGGAGAAGGGAGAAGGGAGAAGGGAGAAGGGAAGCTTTGATGCCACAGCAGCACCACAGCAGGTCCCTCACACATCTTTTGGCTGCCACTGACCCCTCATTGCCATCGATGCCTTTACCAACCATCCCAGCCCACAGCACATGGCTTCAGGAGGAGTGTGAGATCTCCAGAGCACCATTAGCACCTTTTTCCCTTTTGAAATTCCATTATTTTTGGATTAGGGCAGGTCACAGCCTGGGAGCCACCAGGGAGGCAGCGCTCTGCTCTGGGCAATCCCACRGTTGCCACAATCTCTCTCTTTTGTTTGATAACACAGAAATCAGCAAAATCCCATCCCCAGCGTGGGATCTGTGAAGTTTGCTGAGGGAACACTCGGGAAGGCTGGACATGGTGCTCCTCTTCCTTTTAGCAGCTCTGCTGCAAGGTGAGTCACCAAGAAACCAGGTCCCCAGGCACTGATAAGAACAGGTAGAGCTGGAACTGGGGACACGGGTTGTGTTCTTCTGGCTAAATCCTCACCTGGACACCAAACACCTCCACCTGCAGTGTGGAAACCAGTCCAACCACCCCCCTGCCCAGCACGGACCTGCAGAGAGGCAGCCAAGTGTGGTGAGAGCTGGGAGGAGAATCCCAGCTCGCCACTGCTCTCACTGCAGCATCCACAGGGAGGAGAAAGGTGGGGAGGATCCCATTCACAGGGAGGATCGGGCAGGGTTTGCAAATGCCAAAGGGTTTTTTCCATGAGCTGCTGCCCTTGACCTTTAACTCCAGGGCTGATGGGGGTCTGGAGTGTCCTGTAAGGGGCATCGAGGGTGTCCCCCATCTGTGCCAGTGGCTCTGTGACACCGCTGCCCCTCAGGTGGATAACGTGGCACTCRGGGAAGGTAAAAGTGTGAACTTTCTGAGCCAGATGTCCCCCGGTGCCACCCAGAACCACAGCCCCGACCCGAAGGAGCGACGCGGGGCTTTGCCAGGGGGGACGCGGTCGTCTCTGAGTAACCACCAGCTCGTGTTTCTCTCCCAAAAGAGCCGGTTTCCAGCGGCCTGTACGGCTCCAGGTTCCTGACGGGCGCGGTGGGAGGCTCCATCACCCAYCAGTGCTTCTACTCCGCCACCCCGGCCAACAAACACGGCCGCAAATATTGGTGCAAAACCGCGGGGAACGGGGTCTGCTACACCGTCGTCTCCAGCAGCTACACCGCGGGGGACTACGAGGGGAGAGTGTCCCTGCGGGACGACCCCCGGAACGGCACCTTCGGGGTGACCATGACGGGGCTGCGGGGCAGCGACGCGGGCACCTACAGGTGTGGCATCGGCACCACCAACGAGGGGCTCTACGTCAGCCTGAACCTGACGGTTCTGGCAGGTAGGATTCCCTCCGGGCTCCTGGGAGGGGTTTGGGATCAGCTGCCGGAGCATCCACGCACAGCGGGCGCGTCAGCTTGTTCTGCCCCACACAATTGACCAGATAATTGTAATTATGGGGTATGAAAGCACCCAGATATGGGCAAATCAACTGTTCATAAATGGAAAAGGAGACTCTCTCCTGCCCGCTGGAAACACAGGCGTGGAGGTTCTGGGGAAGGGCACAGGGGGAATGTGTGACTGAATGGGTTTTCAGGAGAGAAAACATAAAGGAGGTTTCAGTTCTTTCAGGTAAAGGAAAGGGAAGGTAAAGGAAATAACTGATGGACTTTTAGGGTATGAACTACGTGTGTGTGTGGATATTTTGATTTAATATAAGCTAAAAAAAATGAATATTTATTATCCTAGAGCAGAGCTCAGGAACATGGCCTGAAATAACTTGTAGAGCAAAAAGGGTGGGGCAGGTTCTTGGAGGTTCTGTGTGCTGGGCACTGCCTGTCCTGCTCTCTCCCTACAGAGGCTGGRGTGTCCAGGCCGACCCAGCTCATCCAAGGGGAGCTCCACGGCTCTGTCACRGTCCTGTGCCCCTCTGGGGACACCCAAAGCGCAGGGAGGAGGTTCTGGTGCAAAGTGGGCAGGAGCAGCTGCACTCTCATAGCCAGCTCCGAYGGCTACGTGGGCAGGAGGTACCTGGGACGAATCCTTATCACCCCTCGGGAGAGCTCTGGAGCTTTCAAAGTCCTGATAAACGACTTAAAGACGGAGGATTCGGGGCTGTACCTGTGCGGGACACGAAGACCGAGAGRTCGGGACAGCGCCCAGGAGGTGGTTCTGCGGGTGAGCGCAGGTAGGACAGGGCACAGGGGCCACACAGGGTGCTCCCAGTGCCGGGTGAGGGGCACGAAGTGCTGATCCTGTCCCTCCCCTGCAGCCTCCGCCCTGCCCAGGAGACCCAAATTCCTCAGCGGCACCGTCGGGGGCTCRCTGTCCTTCCAGTGCCACCACGAGCCCGGGGGCACCTACGAGAAGAAGTATCTGTGCAGGTGGGAGGGAGGGAGCTGCTCGGTGCTCCTGGATGACGAGGGATTCGTGCTGGAGCCCTACAGAGAGCGGCTGCGAATGTCCGGCAGCGACCCCAAGCGCGGGACCTACACGGTGGTGCTGAGGCAGCTGCGGGAGGAGGACGCAGGGTGGTACTGGTGTGGGGCCAGGAGCGGGCACACGGAGCACACGGCCCCTGTGAAGCTGCTYGTCCACAAGGGTAGGTGGTGGCACGGCCTGGGGCACAACAGGGTGATCCCTAAACCCATTCCACATCGTGAGAAGCATCAGCCCTACATGTTCCCTTCATTGTCAGCAAGCGGCTGAGGTGACGGTGAAGGTTTCCAGGGGTGTGAGCTGAGCTTGCAGAGGAAATCTGATTGGTTTGGATTATATTATTGATTACCTATGATGCAAAACTCAGCATTTGTCATCCTGATCCTGGCAAGTGCAGCACAGGGAGACATCGGAGTGTTTGGCTCTGGAGATAAGCTGAAGGTTATCCTGCAGTTTGAGAAACTGCAGCATGTAAACACACAGATCCATGGAAATGCTCCCCTGGCCAGGGCAGAAAGAGTGGCGTTGAAGTAGGGATGATTGCCAAGTATTAAGGTTTTCATTAGTGCTCCCAAGCTGCTCTCTGTRAGACTCAAAGGAAAACAGAAACACCTGAGTCTGGTATTTTTTCACAAGGTGAAATGTGTGAATCTACCATATTGTCTACGAAAAAAGATGGCTATTAAAGCCTCAAAATAATGTTCCCTGCAGACACCTGCTCTTCTCGAGGCCCAGAAACAACCACTCCCGCGAGAGTCACTGCGCCGAGCCCTGCTGCCCCCAGCACACCCAGGCAGAGGAACATCACACACGTGCTGGGCACTGTCACCGAAGGCACCACGGCGGGCACTGTCACCCAGGGCAGCAGCACCCTGCTGCCCACTGCCACCCCGGGCACCGCTGCCACCTCCCCGGGGCAAATCTTCCAGGAGAGGTGAGTCCACAGCCGCGTCCTTGGTGGTTYGCCACCTGTCTGCCTCGTTCCCCGGGGCCCTGCTGAAGCTGTGCACGGGCGGCAAGCCGAAAACACCTCCAGGAGACATTAGAAGTTGGAGAGGAAGCAGCCAAGGTCACCTCACGTCCATGCACATGGATCTCTGTGAACGTGCCTCCAAACCTCCCGGCGGTGGCTGCTCCCGTGGACCAGACGCCAGAGTCAACAGATGTGCTCCTGCCTGTTTTCCTTTGCTCGGGACGGAGACAGGACCTTGGGAAACGTTGCCGGGGCTTGAGCAATCGCCCTGGCGAACGTGTAGGTGCCGCACAGCTCCCTGCACAGCTTCCCCGAGCCCCTGCAGCAGCCAGGAGCCCGTGGGCAGGGCTGGCTGCTCGGCGTGGCACCGGGAGGTCTCTTTGGACGAGGCTCATCAAAAGGCTGAGGGTGTTTCGGCCGGCAGTTATTCCGTGGTCGTTCTCCACACCAAGCCCAGTGTCTCAGCCCAGCAAAAGTGGTTTCCCAGGGAATTTAGCTCCTGTGCTCGAGCAGCTCTCTCCCAGCTGTGGCCACCAGCCATTCCTGGTGAAGGGATCTGGTGCAGTCGCACCACATATTGCAGTGTCAGCCAGAACCAAACCGGACAAAGCCCCCAGATCCAGTTCAATATCGAGGCGTGCGCCTCGGATTCGCATCCACCCCACAGACCCCCTGCACGAGAAGCACCATCTTCCCCATCCCCAGCTTCCCCCAAGCCATATCTCCCAGCCATCCCGACAGAAAAAGGAGGGAAGGCACCTTCCAACGGCGTGAGGGTTGTAACGACTCACTAAAGGGATGCATTGCTTGTGAATTTGTGTTGTGAAAACAGCTCATTTTCCTTTAGAAGGGACTAATTCAGCTGGCAGCACAAACCCCACACAGCGCAGAGAGGCAGCTGTAGAAATTACTTCCTCATCAGCCAAACTCCAGATCAAATGATTTCAGCTCTCCTTGACTGTGTTGACTTTTCTTTGATTTAGTCAGGGTTTACAACTCCTTGGTACTCCTTGGTGCAAAAACAACAACCTGCATGAACCGTGTGGGTGATTCCAAATCCAATTTAATCCCRGTGGTTTTGTCTTCCCAGCTCCTCAGGTGAACCGTGGCTGCTCCCAGTGGTGTTAGCAGTTCTCATTTTGCTGATTTGCGTCACCGTCGCCGGGCTCACCCTGGCCAAAATAAAGCTTCAAAGGAAAACAGGTAAGTTGGCCAGGTGGCACCTTTGGGGCTGCAGTGGTTGTTTTGCAAGGCCTCTGCTCATGATTTCCAAGGGCTGGAGTCTGACCCATGGAATATGTCCATCCCTGGAGACACGTGTCCGTTCTGCAGCCGGAGCAGCCCGATGGCACGGGCAAGCAAAGTCCTTCTGAAGTTGTTTGGGTTTTTTGGTTTAAATGTGCTCAAAGCAAAAGCAAATGAAGGAAATGGAAATCCCAAAGCCCTGATGAAAGCAAGGCTGAGGTTTTGTGTGTAGAAGATTTGTGGCTCAGTGAGGGATGGAAAATCCTGGAGGGAGGGACCCGTGAGTGGCTTCGTGCTGGGCTTCATTCTGGGGCCAAATCCAGCTCGTTCGGTGCAAAGCTGACAAAGACAGGGCCAAAAAACCCATCCCTTCTGATCACTGATTTGCAAAAACATGTGCATATCTCATAATCTAGACCATGTTATGTCCTTCTAGATAAATTTAGGGACTGGAATCCTTCAGTGATGACAGCGGTGAGGGGAAATACATTTTCCACAGCAATAAAACTGTGCCATAATGGGCCTAATTTGGTGTCCAAGATGCTGAAATACCTAAAGAGGCACTAGTAGAAGTGTTCTCTCCTGTGCATCCATGTGTTTTGTTTTAAAGGAGAGGAAAGAAGCACCACTGGGAACCTGGAGACAGCTCTGGCCCACGCTGGAAGGGAGGAAACGATGGAGGAGAACCCAGATGCAGGGAAATTGCAGGGATGCAAGATGGGCTCTGGCAAATGTAGGTGGGTGTTTGCTGGAACTGGCACTGCACGTGTCATCCCCCTTGCCAGAAGGGAATAAACCCATATTTAAGCAGGGAATTTGTGGCTTAGCAAGGAAAACCTYCACAGGAGAGACACCAGGGTTGCAGTCCAGGAATGACAATGCACAGTCCAAGAATTACATTCTGCTGCCAAACTGTTGCCTTTACTCCTTACCAAGAAACGTTAAGCCGTGGATTAAATCCTATATAAAGTYTATATATTTATTGTAGGGTCGATTTTAATTTTTGCTTACAGGTAGTAAAGCTGTTATCGCCRTTCCTGCCCGTTTCGATAAAGTCTGATTGCTTATCACCTTTCTCAGTATTCCACAGAAGTAATTATTGTTCACGGTGTTGCAATCATGTAATTCTTTTTTTGTTCTTCTGTGCAGGAAAATCTGTGCTATCCTTGGAAATATCAGGATGACCAACTTATATGTAAGAGCCTGCCTCCTGGCAAAATATGAGAACAGCGGGTCTGTCTCAGATTGTTGATGCTTTTTTAGAGAAAAGCTCATGTCAAAATCATCTGAGCAAATATTTGAAAGCATATCTAATCTGTAGAAATTTGTATCAGCGGAAAGGGCTCCATTGGAAAAAAAAAATAGTGGAATAGTGGCTCAAAAATTTGGTGATTTCATATTCTCATTACAATGCACTCAGAGCCAAAAGGGGTCTTCTGGTCCTAAATATAAAGAATAGAAAGATAAAATCACACCTCCCCTAAAACCTTGAAAATAAACCATCAGCATTCTGTGGAAACCATCTAAAAATGGGAATGAAACCCAGAAATTGTTATTTGTGCCTTTTGTTCCCAGATTTCTGGGCTAGGGTAAAACCTGGGATAATTCTCTTCAGCAGAGCAGGAGGTTGACTCCAGAAGTCCCCTCCAACCCAGGTTTTTCCAGCTTTCTGTTCTCAGGACTCCTTAAAATACCGCGTAAAATATCCAGTTTGGCACAAAACCACAAACACCTCTGAAATGACTTGTGCAAATATTGCAGAGAGGCAGTGCCAGCTCACAGCTTTTCTTCTGTTTCATTATTTTACAGTTACCCTATGGGGAAAAATTGCTTTTCAAGGCGACTGATGAAGACTTGAGCCAGAACCTTCTGTGAACGCCCCYGTGTACCCGAGCTGGGAATTCTCCCTGTGGAAAGCCAGGGCAGGGCTAAAAACTGCCAAGCCCCCAACATCCCCCACTGCTCTGCCCAGAACCCAAAAGCCCTTTACTRAGAGCTGAACCCCCAAGACTGCCCAAATGGCATTTGTTACGTGTTTTGCAGAAGAGAGAATAAAATAATGCACCTGTAACTGGCTCTTTGTKGGCTGTTTCCCTTGGGTTGGAAGGGACCAAGTTGCTSARAAAATAAGGATTTTCTGCTTTTTTTWAAAAAAAATCCTGATCCATTGGGTCATTTTGCAGCACATAAACCACGTCTGATTTCATTTGATCAGGCACCCACCTTCCCAAATGCTGTTTTTCCTTCACCTCTTCTGCAGGAAGAGCTCCAAAACCAAACCAATTCAGCCCAAACAGAGCCCAGCCCCGAGCAGCAGCTTTGGTTTCACACTCAGGCCGTGGCTCGTGCTGCCAACTGCGCTTTGCACTCCCCAAATAAAGGCAATTCGAAGGTTGTTTGTTTTCTGGGGATGCCAAGATGCTTTGGAACCTGTGACTTGGCAGGAAAACGCTTCCTCRTGTGCTAAAAGCAAGGAATGTAATTAAAATTAATTTGCATGAGGCAGTGGATTGCTTTTACTGGAAACCTTGGGGGTGAAAAGGGCACTTTCGTTAAAAAAACTGCTCCTTCACCTTGGATTAATTTTTTCCTCCTTGAGATGCAGCAGCAGTTGCAGGTTCCCGTGGCTGCTTCCTGCCAGGACTTCCTCTGCCCGTGGCCGTCCCACCTTCCTCTGCAAGGCCTTAAAAACGCATTCCCATCCGTCTGCAGGATCCAGAGGGGKTGGGCAGGGAGCTGCTCCCAAGGGATCGGTGCCCGGGACAGGGGGAGGTCCGGGAAAGCAAACACACCTGAGTCCACTGCGGTCAGGCCAGCACAGCTCTGAGGCCATGAGGCAGAAGGTAATGCCAGCACTGCCTGGGGAATGTTTGGAATGCCCTGGGAAGCAGCACTGGTGGGGAGGACGCAGCTTGCGAGGGATCAGGGTTTGTTCCCRTCTGGGAGAGGTGGTGGCTGTTCTCTCGATCCAAGAGCCCCACCAGATCACCCTGTGCAAGCACAGCAACAGCCAAAAGCTCCTTTCTCACCCCAAAAGCTCCTTCCTCACCCCAAAAGCTGCACATTCATGGAAAAGAAAGAGCTCAACACCCTTAGATAAATGAAAGGTACTGGCTGGCCTTAAGATTCCAGTTCCAGGTCAGGACCTTGCTGCTCCCAGGGACAGCAGGAATGCCTGGAGCTGCCATCCCGTTCAAACTCATCCCCTKTCACTGAGTGGATGAGAAAGGCCCCAGTTGGAAGAAATTCCTGCTCTTGCATCCTTAGGACAAGGCAAAGCAAGGAATCACAGCTTGGGTCCTGCCCAAGCCAAAAGCTGGATCAGAGGTACCCAAAGGACCCTCCATGGCCTTGACCCCGCAGAGCCACCAGGCTCCTTTCCAAAGGAGCCAGAAGTGCTCTGGACTTGTCCTGGGATTTCCTCACCCCTGGGGTGGCTGTGGGGCAGGGGGGGGATGCAATCAGGAGGGTGATAAGAGAGGGCAGCCTGGAGGGACAGCGCGGCTGGGACGGGCTTTGGCTCCCCGGCCCTCACGTGTCCTGGGGCTCACCTGCCAGGSCTGTGGGATGCTATTCCTTTAAGGCACCACAGGTGGAAATGCAGGGCTGAAAGCACAGGGAGTATTTAAACCAGGCTGGCASTGCCCGAGCCCTGCTGGGACAGAGGGACAGGACACTCACAGCAGGACACTTGCAGGGGTCAGCCTGCGGGGAAAAGCAGAGCCCCGAGCACCGCGGGAGGAACTCGGAGTGTGAGTAATGCTGCTGGGCTGTCTTTTGGAAGTGCAAGATCTTTYGTAGCACCGTGCTGGGATGGGGAAGGAGGAGGACAACAGTCCCGAGCCGCTTTTGAGGAGCCTTCCTCGCGCGGGAGGGAAGCAGCGGTTTGCAAGCSGGAGCTGGTGCGCGGGTCTCGCCGGTGGGAGGCTGACTGCTTGTGGAAGAACCACGGGAACAGGCTTATGACAGTTAACATTTTCTTCCCTGCAGTAAATTTTTAGTATTTCATTTCTGAAAAAAAAAAAAAAAAAAATGAATTATCATTACAATATTTGCATTAAGTTTTAACATAGGAAATAACAAAAGTTAGTAAATATTGCTGTAGTAATCTAAACTTCCGTGACTCAGCCTAAGGTCATTGCTGACTTTTGAAGCCCAACAGGCAGATTTGGAAACTTCAGAAGGGAATTGGTGCAGTTATGTCCCAAAGGAGCTCTGAAGAGCTGCTTTAGGAGCTCCCTGAGAAGCTTGTAGAGTTAACAGGAGGATAAATAGAAACTGGAGCTTAAGTGGATGGGCTGGATGTGTTGTCCTAAAAGTGAAATCAGAGAYGCCTGGCAGAGTCCTTTCCCATTCAGACCAGTGAAGGTGTGGGTYCCTACACACCTGAATTCCTACTCTGCAGAGGAAACATTCCTATAGATGTAATACATTTAATCTAGAGTACAGATAAATATCACCTAATTGCAATTGCTAATGAATCCTGCTCTGGCACCATCCATCCCTCCAGGGACTGTACACACTGAGGTGAGCAGGGGCTGTTGGGCCATAGGATGTCCCTGCTCCTTGCAGGATGAGGAGAATTAAACCAGAATAGTTCAATAGTGTTGAAGGTGGTTTCAGTCACTGCAATGAGGGTTGTCTCTTTATCTTGTTTAATTTCTTTTCTGAAATATGTTGCTCATATGTTTTACTGACACAAACATCCTTAGCTGGGAAGGTCACAAGCACTGCAGGCATTCCTAAAAACTGCTGATTTCGTAGTAAATCCTGATAATCCTCAGTAAGTTCTGCCTGGGTGTTTCTGCTCACTGCATCACTAATGCACCTCCCGTTTGTTCTTTCCACGTTGTAAAGGTGGCATCTGTTTGGAACTGGAAGTGTTTATTTTCCGCACGTATTTAGGTCAGCTTGATCTTTTATTTGAATGTTGATTGCTCCTTCTTAACCCCATAAAACTCATGGTAAGGCAATATAAGCAGTGACCTGGATGGGCAGTGTGAAGATGTGAAAAACCCAGTCCCGTGCAGGAAGAAATCTGTGCCTGTGCCCTTTTTCTGAGCACAGAAGTCTCCAGCACCTCCTCACACCACAGCCCTGATGTTCCCTCTACAGCAATTTTCACCTGCACATTTTCCCCGTGGGTCGAAAGGATTTGAGGGCAAAAATATTACCCAGATATAGAACATATGTAATATATCACCTCTGTGTTATTTTTTCTCAGCTCTTTGAATGACAGCAAACGTTCCACAAAAACCAGCAGGGCTCCCAGGCTGGAATGACAAATGTCACAACTAAATCCTTGTGGGTTTTTGATCCCATGGCACAGCCTTGACACTGGTCATTGTCAAGAGCAATGGTTAATATCTAATGGGCTGCACCGTGCTGGCCCCTGGCAAGCTGCAGGAGGAATTCAGCAGGATTTGGGGACTGAACTCTGGTGTTTCATACCCCAGCCAGAGCTGCTGCTGGCTCAGGTTTGCACAACTCTGGGGTCAGGTCCTGCTCTCTTCCAAACCATCGTAAATCTGAAGATGTTTCTCCCAAAAGCACAACAGAAGTGCAGCGAAGGCCTTGTAACCGATGGGATTTGGAAGAGCCAGCCTGGCCAGACAGCACTTGTTGCTGGGAGCATGGAAAATATCAAAATATAGGTATAAAATAGCGCTGGAGGGAAGGTGATGGTCCTAACCTAGGGCCAGGGAAGTGTCCTGGAAACGACCATCAGCCACTTTTTACAGATAGAAACACTAAAAACAGGTCTATGTAAGGAAAAGGGACTGGCAGAGGGGGTCTGACCTCCCCAGGGCTTTACACACAGCWTTAAAATGTCCTTGTCACTCAGTGGAGGTGCAGGGAGGTTTTGAGCAGAGCACCAAATCAAAGCAGAGAGTGTGAGTCATTCTCACAAAGACAACAACAACAAATTAGCTGTCCTGATTTGGAAAGCAAGAGGAAAGGTCATTAAGTTGTAATTTTTTTATTTACATGGCTTTTCACACCAAAGACACTTTCCCTGTGCTTCCTTCCCAACTCCTCTRGAGAGGACACGGCACTTCCCTCTGATTCCAACTCTGAATCCTCCGCAGCCCCCTGGAAACATTTGCTGTCCCACCTTCCCTTTAATTCCAGTTGCCCCTCCATCTGCAGGAGCACGAACACAAACCACTTACTTGCACTGCCTCTCATTTGGCCTCAGCAGCCTTTTCTCCTCCCTGGAGCTCTGACATTTGCACCTTTGCTCTGCCTAGAGACAGCAAATCCACCAGCAAATGTTCCTGGAAAGCAAGAAGGAGCCAGAGCTCTTTTAGGAACATCTTGATGAACTTCTTCCCCCAGCAGCTCCTTGCAGAGTGACCATTCCTGGGGACTGGGGATGTCTCTGTGCCTGTGCCTCATGGCACTGGTGACCAGGAGAGGCTTTCCAGCCATCCAGGGGATCCCTGTGGAGGCTCAGCACGGATTTTGACGTAACCAGTGGCTCTCCCTGCTCAGACTTGCTCGGCCTGKGAGTTTTCACCTTTCAGTCAGGGAGTGGGGGAAGGTTTTAAGAGCATCTGAGAAAACAGGGCTGGAGGCCMCTCAGAGCTGCAGGTGTTGGTTGTGCAAGGGCACAGGAGCTTTGGGGAGGCAGAAGTGTGTGTGTGTGTGTGTGTCCTCAGAGGCAGAGATGCCAAAACTCTTCCCTGCTCTAACACATTTATGAGGCCCCTGATGCCTCCACTCTTGCACGCATCTTGCTGGACACAGCCACACCTTTGTCCCCAAAAAAGAGATCTTGGTAACCCTTCCATGCCTGACTAAACAATGTGGTACCCCCAAAATAGTTGATTTTTTTTTTTTTTTTTGGGAGAAGAAATCAGAATAAGAGATTATTTAAACTTTGCCAAAATGGGCAAGGCCGAGCTGGCATCTTGCTTGAGGAGGAGTGGAGGGGTGGAGAGCRAGGGGCGGAGGGCACGAGGTGACCATCAGCCCCAGGAGCTGCTGTTAGCCAGGGGCAAACATCAAGGGCCTCTTTGTGCCATTTTGTTTGCTTTCTGCAGAATTTGTTATGTTTGCCTTGCTGGCTACTTCTGGGATGTGTTTGTAAGAGCATTTTTCATGCTCAGTGAGTTAATCATTAGCCGCGGACAAGTGGCCATTGAGCAAGTAGGAATCACAATACAAGGAAGAGGCACAACAGAACACCTTTCATCTCAACAGGGAAATAAAAGCCTTTTTCTTCTGCCGGGAATTACCCTTAATAAAATTGTGTCACTCGATTCCCCGAAATCAAATTCCTCTGATTGCTTATAGGGATTTTCCTTGGCACCTCTCATCAGCTCTAATGGGTGTCTTCCAGCACAGTGGATCCTGTGAACTTGGAATAGGCAGGTGGATCCAGGGCTATGCTCAGGGAATGCACATAAAGTCTGGTTTTTGGAGGAGCAGGGCCGAGGTGAATCCCTGCAGCTCACTCAATTCCTCAGCAGCTGAAGAAAGAAAAAAGAAAGGAGGTGAAAATATTACCCTTTTTCTCTTTTGTGTGTCCTTGGAGAGAGCAGGGACACAACGAGCAATCACTAAGTACAGGCTTCAGTCAGGAATTCTGCTCTGTGACAGAAGGGATTCTGTTACAGAGGGAAAATTGGGGTGTTGGGACAAGATATCCCTGGACAGGCAAGAACAGTTATCAGCTCCCTCTTTCCCATCCAGTTGCTTGACAGGAACAATTAAAAACTATATTTCTTCAAGTAGCCACAACCCTCATATCCCCCATGMGCGTGAAGATTACTAGATGATTAACTTATCCATTTTGCAAGTGCAATTATTCACCAGCTCCCACGTCTTTTCCAGGGAATGCAATAAAAATGGCTCCACTGGCGCTGCTCTTCCTCCTCGCCTTGCTCCCAGCCGGATCCGCAAGAAGCAGACACCTGCCCAAGGCAGCCAGTGAGTGTCACCCGCCTGGGGCACGGGTCCTGCGGTGGCCAAGGAGCCGAGGTGGCACTGGGAAGGTGGGAGGAGGGTTCAGGGAGCATCTTTGTCCCACGGGTGCCCATCGCAGGGACCTTCCGGCCGCCCGACGCCGCGCACCGCGCTCGCCCCGCGGGCCGCGTGGCGCGGGGGGAGCTCACGCCCGGCCCGTTCTGCCCCCGCAGTCTCCAGCCCYGTGTTCGGCCCGCGGCAGGCGTACGGCCTGGTGGGCGGCTCCGTGACCGTGACGTGCTTCTACCCCCCCACGCCTGTGAACAGACACGACAGGAAGTACTGGTGCAGGCAGTCGGGCTCCAAGTGCGTGACCCTGGTGTCCACCGGCTAYGTCGCTCCGGGCTACCAGGGCAGGATCTCCCTCAGCGACCACCCCGAGGCCGAAACCTTCCAGATCAACATCTCGGCGCTGGCGCTGGCGGACGCCGGCTCCTACCAGTGTGGGGTGGGGGTCAATGGCAGAGGGCTCTCCTACAAAGTCGCCCTGAACGTTTCTCAAGGTAACCACGGTCTTGGCGCTCCTTAAAGTATCATTTTCTTTTACTTTTTCCCCCCTGCCCCTTTTAAACATGGCTCCACGGAGGGCCTGGCCACTGTGTGAGAGCTCCAGGCGCTTTCAGGAAGCAGCAGTTTAATTTCAGACCCTGCCCGTGTCCCTGTGTGCACAGATCCACCCGTACCTGAGGCAGCTGAGCTCTTCTACGTGAAGCTCCACAGCACCTGGACCGTGTCCTGCAACTTTGGGCCGGGATCTGCCGACATGAGGCGATACCTGTGCAAGAAGGAGAAGGAAGGCTGCCACAACATCGTCGATAGTTACGGGAACATCGACGAGAGTTTCACAGGGCAAGTTCTGCTGACTTTTGGGGACATCGCAGGCTCGTTCAGTGTCACGATGACTCAGATGGACTGGGAGGATTCAGGCCTGTACTACTGTGGGGCCGGGGAATATGGCAAGGACGGACAATCGAAGGAACTGGACGTGTTTGTCTACGAGGGTGAGCTGTTCCCACTGTGTTTTCCCCTTCATCACCACTACCAGTCTCACTTGATTTAGCAAGAACTTGAATTTCCCTTTTTTATTATCCTATTCTCTCATCTAGACACTTCTTTCTATTAATTTAACCCTCTGTAATGTACTAAACCATCACTAAGCAAAGCTTGTGGCCAGACTACACTTTCCCAGCACTGGACAGCTCTCTTCCCCAGCCCAAAACTCCAGGGAACAAATTCCACCTCCCAGCTTGAGACAACAAACTGTCTCTTCAAGTCCCAAATTCCTTAAATCTCAAAATGACAGATGTAGAAAGGAAGAGACCTGCCCTCCCTCTAGCAAAGGGAGCAAAGCTTTGAACTGCCTGTACAGAAAGCCAACAATCTCTCAGTGAATTTGGGAAAAAGCAAGGCCTGACTGACTCTTTAGGATCAATTCCTGGCAGTGCCAGGACAGTCTCCTGCTGGCTGCACCCCTGAGCTTTGCCTGGCCTTGCTTTAGCCATAACAGCTTTGTTTGATCTGATAATGTTTATTTTCTTGGGAGAGTGCCCCATGGACACAAGTGAGACGTTTATAACTGCTCATTTCGTTCTTATCAACAGACAAAAATTTCCCTCAATTAAAGACGACGGTAACTGGAAAAGTTGGAGGTTCAGCAACTTTTGAATGCCTCTATGATCCTCTACAGACGTCCTCATCGAGGCTCTGGATCAAGTGGAGGGTTCAGGGATATATGACGATCATAGACAATTCCGGGTTCGTGGCGAACAGGTATAGGGGAAGAGTGGCCATGTTTGAGAACCCAGAAAACAAGACTGTGACTGTCATCCTGACCCAGCTGACGGAGGATGACCAAGGCTATTACTGGTGCATGTCCAGTGAGCTGAAGGATCAGCAATCATCCACGGAGCTGAAGGTCGTAGGAGGTAAGAGTTGTGCACTGAAAGGTCTCTGCCTGCTCAAGAGGTACAAAACAACCTCCCAAGCACCCCGAGTGAGCAATCTGGCTTTTTGGGAAGAGCCACGAGCTCCAAGTCTGAACTCACCCCGGTGGCTTCACAACTGAAACACAGAGTTTCAGTTTTGTGGGAAAACRTTGGCAGAAGTTTCTCACGCGAGTGTTTCTTAAGCCTTGCAAGAAAAGAACCATAAACAGCATCTTTAGCGTTCACTAAGCAACGCAAGGAGCGCTTTCCCTCTGAGCCCCACCTCCAGCAGCACCACTGCCTGCTGCCTGCCACCCCCACSCCCGAAACCGCTAACCCCAGCCCCGCTGTCCCGTTTGCCCCGGCAGGACAGCTCGGACTGACGGGAGAGAAGCAAGTGGAGGCGCAAGTGGGCTCCGCGGTGAATTTAACCTGCGATTACTGGTGCAGCTACTACTCCTACGAGAAGTACTGGTGCAGGTGGAACATCACCAGCTGCCACGCGGTGCCAGCTCGGGACCACGGGTGGCAGAGGCCGGGTGCCGCCTGTTACACCTCCAACAAGAAGGTGGTGCTGAGCATTGACCCGGTGACGGAGGAGGACGAGGGGTGGTACTGGTGCGGGGTGAAGCGCAACGACGTCTTCGGGGAGGTCATGGTCGTGAAGCTGC
This sequence comes from Amblyornis subalaris, assembly GCA_018881555.1. Lineage (NCBI taxonomy): Eukaryota > Metazoa > Chordata > Aves > Passeriformes > Ptilonorhynchidae > Amblyornis > Amblyornis subalaris. The sequence continues at coordinate 550,111 of JACAXG010000148.1, read as the reverse complement.
AGGTGACTGAAGGTGAGCGCCGAGGCAGGGCTTTCCCTGCTTGTCCCAGGTGGGGATCCACCTTCCCTGTGCCCAGGGAGGTCCTCTCCATCACCACTAGGCTGCAGCACCTCAAAACAGAAGCGCCGTCACCCGGCAGCCTCCCCGCRAGGTGCCAACACCACCCTCATTTGCACAATTGGCCTTTAATGTTTTCATCCACTCGTTGGGTTTGACTTCCCAGTCCTAAAAAATCCCCACCACAGTCTAAAACTCACTCCCTTCCACACCGATTTTACTTTTAACCCCGTCCTTATTAATTGTTGCTATTACAATTTGCAGCAGCATTCAGATTAAGCATCACCTGGCAGGTGAAGAGTTGATCTAGSTCAGAGATCTTGCTCCAGGGAACTTCTTGTCTTAATAAACAGGAAACCAGTAAGGAGCAGGAGAGGAAAAACTGACACGAACAGCAAGGGGCTTAGTCTCAGCTTCGGTAGAGTATTTTGGAATTAAGATGGTTTTGGGGGAGGAATATTGTTGGAAGAAGAGAAAGAGTAGAGCACTGGCTATCCCATATTTAGCCATCCTCAGCGGATGATGGTCAAAGTGAAAACGGAGAAACAGCCTTATTTCATTGGCTTTGGTGGGCAAGGAGCCAGAAATAAAAGCAAAGCAAGAATTCAAAATTTTTTCTGGAAATATTAGAGGCAAAACTTAGAAATGCAAGACTTTTCACTTAGAAATGCAAGACTTTTGAAAAAGCTTATAGGCAGAGAGATTCTGCTTGAGATTTCTGCAGTAAATTATTTGGTGTGAGATCATTTCATGTCTCAAACCCCCATTTTGAAGAGCCCCTCACATAAAGCCAAAACCCACGGCAGTTCCACRTCCACCAGACACATCCAGCTGGGTTTTGTGTCCCCATCCCTGTGCTGCTTGCTCACTAACCACCCTTTTTCCCTGGGATACACAGGAAGTGAGGCCAACCTCATCCCAGAGGTCCTGGATGTTGGTGATTCCAGCCGTGCCAAGCCTGGAACTGTTCCCCCAGGAGGATCCTACAATGATATTGAGGTGCGAAAAGGAGCTGCCCCAGAAAGGTTGGTTCTCTCAACTCCCTGCCACTGATCATTTCTGTGAGGTTTATTGCAGCTGCTGTGTTCATACACTCTGTGTGTGTTGTTTAGCAACGCAAAAAAAATCTTATCCCCAAAGAACTTCGCTCAAAACGTCAGAGGAAAAGAAGAGGAAAAGTTACAGCAAAGGGCAAGATGACTCAAAATTAATCTCTAGTTCAAGAAAATGGTATCAGAAGGAAATTATTAGAGATTCCAAGTACAAACCAAGTATTTGAAAGTACTTCTGTTTAGATTGGAGAACTTTCCTTCACRCATTTATAACCAAGTTCCTGATGTAGCTGTTTGGCACAACCACTATCCTATATTTTTATTTATTTATTATTTTATTTATTATTTGATTATATGTGCTAGGATCCAGACCATTCATTGATATGCCTCATGCTCACTCAGAATCACCATCCTACACAGATTTAGCCTGCTGGACATTCCCATGCATCGTTCTCAGTGAGATCTCTTTCCCTCTGTTCCAGCTCTGATGAAAGCCATAGCTCCAACACTCTTGCTTTAGTGCTGGGCCCTGTTTGTGGCCTGATCCTGATCATCGTGACAGCTTTTGCCATTGTGAAATACAGGCAGATGAAGAGATCTGGTGAGTCCCTGCCTTTCCAGGCTCTCAGGAAACAGCAGCAATATTAAGTTGAAGGCAACACCTCGTGCGTGGCACAGGCTGGGCCGAGCTGCTCTCCTGGTACCACACCAGGACGGGCAGGGAAGGTCCCTGCTCCTCCAGTGACCCCATCCATAGGGMTCTAAGAGCCAGCTTCTCCCACTGAGCCCATCCATGGGGCTCCAACAGCCAGAGTGTCCAGGCTGAGACAGAGCCCAGCCCTCACCGTGTCACACGGCATCACCTGGCATGGAGGGCTCAGGTGCCAATGCATTCCCACCCACCCTGAGYGGGATCTGAGGGATTTTTCTCCTCCCTCTTACCAGACCTGGTGTCCATTGGGAGCTACAGGACGAACATCAGCATGTCAGACTTTGAGAGTGTGAGGGACTACAGTGCCAGCAACAGCGCCTGCGTGAGGGAGAGCCAGGAGACTCCCATCGGCGGGGACGGTGAGTGGCTGACCCCAGCCCCAGCCCCAGCGTCAGTCCTGCCTGGCTGAAGGACCCTACAAAAGCCATGGAAACACCTGGCACCCACTGCCCCCTCCCCAACGCCTTCCTTTCTCTCCCTGCAGAGTTCATCACCACCAAAGACACTCTGGAAAGCGCAGCTGAGACAAAGAAGGCAAAAAGGGTAAGAGGAGGCAGGAGAGAGGCCACTCCCCTGGGATATGTGGCCACAGCCCTGCAGTCTCTGCCAGAGGGGCTGTCTCCTCCCAGGGGCTTTATTTATACCCGGGTGCTCTCCATGTCACCTGGATCCAGCCCCTGCTGCAGACCATGGGTGGATCTCACCCCTTTCCTGATTCCCTGTTTTAGCAGAGACAATAACAGCCACTTTRTTTAAAGCACTTAACCAAAACAGCCCCTGGTAGCAACAGGAAGGTTGGAGTTGTTGCCATGAATATGAACCCCTGGGATAAGCTGGAAACCAGAGCACACCCCACCTCCCAGCCCTGCCCCATGTGGGCAGCGGTTCGGGGGCACGGGGAGGCAGGGATGACTCTGCTGTTGCAAGGGCTGTGACTTGCTCCTGGATCCCTGCCTTTCCCTAATTTTCTGCTGCCTTCTCCTKCCTCCCCTCCCCTTGGGTAAGATCGTGGTCCAGTGGCACCACTGGGCAGTAGCTGAAGGTCCCAGATTTAAGCCTGACCTTTTGAAAGTCCCTACCRACAGGTGAGATGTTGTAAGTGCCAAGAGCTGAACTGCAGCAATACAGGAAACTGTCAGGAAACCAGTAAAACCCAGCAGCTTTAGGACAGGCGAGCTGGATGTCAACACCCAGGGACAGGCTTCCCGTGGAGCCCTAAACCCACAAACATTTGGGGTCTTCCCATGACCGTGCATCGGCACCGGCGTGACCCGCTGGATCATCCCCCTCCTCCAGTCTGCCCCTGYTATCCCGAGATATCCCCAGAATGCTGCCTTTTCCCCTGCTGTCCATCCCCATCCCCTAACCGTGTCCTCCTGCCTTTCCCCAGAGCTCCAAGGAGGATGCTGAGGTTGCCTACTCCTCCTTCCTCGCCACCTCCAACAGCATCACCCAGGGCAGGTCCCGGGGAGACAGCGCTGCCCAGGACGTGTCCCCCTCGCAGGACCAGGTYTGAGGGGCAGGGACAGAGAGGTGGCAGCGCCTGGGACCGGCTCTGCCTTGAGGATYGTGACGTCAGCAAGCGACACTGTTCATTGTTCTTTGCTACCACAATTTGCTACAGCTTGACCTTTTTTTTTTTGCTTAAATTCAGCTTTGAGTGGTGATTTAGGAGGGATCGCTCGATGCCAAAGGGGGCTGGGCTGGAAGTGCAGGTCTGAGGGAGGAGGTTGGACTGGGGAGCAGCAGGAGCTCGAGTGGCTGATCCCACCRGCAGCCCCAGTTCCGACACCGTGGGCTCTCACAGGCCAGAAGGAGCATTGTAAAAAATAAAACCAACATTTTCTTTATAAGGCAGCTGGAAAACCCTTTTAGAACAGCACCTGATGCTTTTGATTCCCCTGAGCTTCCTCGACCTGGGGGCAGCACCTGCAGGCCAGGCACAGTCTGAAATGTTTGTACGCACAAGCAATAAAGAATCTAGTGGCTTTCAGCAGACTGGGGAACTCAGGGTCCGGGGGAGGGCGCGGGGAGAGCCCACCCAGAGAGGCACAGGAAGGGTGGGAAGAGCTGAATATTCCAGGGATAAAGCAATGTAGGAAGCAGCAATGATGAAGAAGTGACAATGGCTGGCTGGGTTAGGATGAAACACAATAATTATACCCGAATTGTGGAATTCCCCGCAGTGAGTGCTGAGATGAGTAGGGCAGCAGCTCCCTCCCACTTACCACCTCTCACATCCACGTTGCACCCGTCATCACCTCCCTGACAGCCCTCCAAGGGCAGGTTATGGCTCACCTGCCTCATCCCCGGGGCGCATCCCCTCGGCAGCGCAGTGGGAAGGGGCTCGGCTATCGGGAAAGGCGTGGAGGGGCCGGGACAGGTCCGCGCCCGCCCGGAGTTGCTGGAAGGGAATGACTGACTCTGGTGCAACAGGAAAGGCGTCCCCGGGGGTGAGCAGGCATGGAAGCGGCAGGAGAGCGCTCGGGTTTGGAAATTTCTGAGAGGAGAAAACCCCTTTTGCTCTCCCTTTGCAAATCCTCTTCCTCCTCATCCTGCCCGACGGCGTCCTCTCCTCCGCTCTGCTCCTGCCGCGCCTCGCCGGGAGCAGCCGGGACGAGCCGAGCTCCCGGGAGAGGCTGAGAGACGTGGGTGGGCTGAGCATCCTCCCTGCCGGCTCTGCCTGCACCCACAGGCGCCCACCTGCCACCCCCGCTCCTCCCCGCTGCTGACACTTCCAGCTGGGATCTCCTTTCCCAAGGGGAATGGCCCTGGGCTGCTGCTGTGCTCTGCAGTGGGTGGACAAGCGTAAAATCCCTGGTTTGGATGAAATCAGTAAACCAGGCATGGACTGAGGTGTGCAACCCTCTGCCCAGGGTATGGTCAGGGGATAGGATGAACAGGAATGACAACATCAGCCGAAGGTGTGGAATAAAACCCACACGTCTCCCTCAGGCTGTGATCCAGAGCCCACAAAGGCCCATGAGGAACTCACCAAGCAGCCCCTGCTCCTTGCCCAGGCTGTTTGCCAACGTGTCAATGATTTCCTGTGGTCAGGGCCGAGCTGTGCTACCTCATGGCATCACAGCATCATTCCCAGTGCTTGTTCTTTAACAGAGAATCGTGCTATGTGCCAGATTCCTGCCGTTCCTAAATGATTGGCTTCCAGAGCGATGGAGCTGGAAAATCAGCTCCCCCGAGCCCTGCCAGAGCATGGAGAGGTGTATTCACCTGTTCGTGCCCTGACACCTGCACAAATGAAAGCCACATGAAAGCAAATTAACAGAATCCAAGCCCTGAGAAGCTTCCCTTTGGCAGAAGCAAATATTCGAGGGAGGGCAGCGAGCAGCCAGGGAGGTCTTTCCTTTGGAAGTGAATCCCCGAGTCCCTCTCAGGGTGACACACGTGCACGTGTGCTGCAGGGAAATGCTGGTGGTGTCCCTCAGCCGGGATTTGGAGCATGCAGTGGGTACCAGCAACACCCAAAATGGGAGARAACAGAGCAGAATTATAAATAATGCACAGTAAAAATGGCCTTGGGGACAAGCTGGGGGGATTTAGCACCACTGAGGGCTGAGCTTTGGTGTTTCTGGCGTGCCCGGAAGGATGCATCACCCCCGGGATGCTGGAATGACAGCATCTGCTGTAAAAGGACACCACAGTGAATTCAGAAAGTTTCACCAACAAGAATCATATTAATCCTCAGAATTTTGACAGACTCAGCACAGTTTCAAGTGGGGTTTATTTACAGTCATCGCAACCAATTTCCACAAAACTCCCTATGAGTGTCAGTAAATTGCACAACACACACAAGAACCTTTTTCTGTTCAGCAACCGCATATCTTGCACAGAAACCTTTTACTGATAAGGCAGAAAATATCTYAAAAGGAAACACGGATTTCTAAGGCCTGACATACCTGCTAGGACCTATTCTTGACATCCCACACTGTGAGATGGATCCTGCGGCAGCAGTCCCGTGAGACCGAGCCCAGGTTTATGCAACATCAGCTGCACCAGAGTCCCCCCAGCCAGCACTCAGCACTCATTCCCTACATTCCCTAGGCAAAACAATTCACAATTTAAACAATAGTTTTGTTACATGATCACAGCTTATGTCTGCTGGCAAGAGAAGCCCTGGCAGGTCTTCCCCTGGAGCATCCTTTGGTGGAAGTCAGCTGAGCGAGGGCGATGCTGATCGAATCCAACTYGTTATTTCCATCCTAATGAAGACTGGCGAAGAATTCCATGTCTGACTGAATCCAGCTGGGATCAGTGAGGAACTGCACTGATACAGTGCTTTATTGCCCCTCTCCTCACCACTGTGTGCAAAGTCCCAGCAGCTCCCCAGCCCCGTCCGTGGGTYGTTAACGCCGCCCGCTAACGAGATTTCTCCATCCAGTCCAGGAGGATGTCCAGCTCCCCCAGGGACTTCATTGCTGCAGAGGTGACATTCAGCTGAAATGACACGAAGGAACAAGTTGTAAGCAGAGACAGTGAGTAAAACCCAAGGTAAAGAGAATCTGAGTATGTGTGTTAATTACCAGGCTCAGTCATCAACTCACCCCTTCGTAGTTTGCAAGTATTTGCTTGTATTTCTCCGTGGATTCCTCCCCACACACGCAATTGTTTTGCTCATGCTGGAAAAAATCGGATAAATTCATTAGTTTGGGGAGTTCATTTTTAAAAAATAAGATTTCAGTTTCTAATTTTGCAGGACATCACAGGCTGAGACACTGTGAAACTGGGGGAGAGGCTGCAGGTCCCTCGATCAGACTTTAGCTAATAGCAGTTGACTTGCCAGACACAGGGACAGGRTAAATGTGCTCGAGGACCAGCGTGGGAGTTTGCTGGGGAGTGGGCAAATATCAAAACCTCTCAGCGGACRGGACGCTCCTCACGCCGCTCTGCTTTGTACTCTCATTGAAACCATTTATACAAATAGAGACTTTGCAACTTCGTGCAGCTCTTAGCTTGGTTTAAACACCAAATACTGACAGATAAAACCACACTGGAGCAACAGCCCAGACTCACACACTGCCCAAGCTTCCTCCTCACGCTGAGGAAGGAGTTGGCGATGCTGCTGATCTTCCGGTTCACGAACGAGTCCTCGGTCGTGCAGTGCTTGAAAACTTTGTCCACGTAGAAGTCGAAGAGGTGCTGAGCGACGCAGCACCTGTCTGGAGACTTGGAGAATAAGTTTAATGACTAAAAGGTCTTTCAAAGGGGTGTAAGCTGTAGTCACCGAGCCCCTCTCTGGGATAAAGCATCTCTGACAGGAAGCTCGTTGTAGCTGAGCACAGCAGGACATTTTTGACTCAGATAAAGCTTCTTCAGTGGTGCTTGATTTAAGCTGATAAAATATATGGGAAAGTATTTTAGGCTGATTTTCCAGGAGATCCATCCTCAGCAAGTCTGAGTCAACAAAACAAAAGCAGCTGATTTTGCAGCTGGATAGCAGAGGCTGAGCCCCGAAGCAGAGGCCCTTGTTCAGGGTTTTAGGGTGTGAGAAAGCTGAAAAATGCTGATTTATGATATATTGCACTTCCCAAGGTCACATTCACCTGCTTTTGGACCCTTTAATGGCTCCCCAGCCAAGGCCACCTACCTTAACCTTGTGTAGGGAGTGTGGGTGGGACAAGATGCTCAGGGTCCGGATGGGGTCCCTGGATTGCTGCGGAGAGGACGGAGATGGGGATGAACCTCCTGGCCCCAGAGGGGCTTCAGGAGCTGCCAAGGGCTCCCCCAGCTCCCCAGGAGCCTGGAGAGATACTCACAATGTTGGCTTTGATTGCTGTGAAACCAGCCCTGATCTCTGCCGTGCTCATGGAAACCCTGCAGGCTCCAAAGTGGAAGATTCTGTTCCCAGCTGTTGGGATCAAATTCACCCAGCAGGACATGGAGAAGAGGCACAGGAATAAGTGGGATCTTCCCATGTCAGCTGCTTGGAGATCTGCCCAAGGAAGATGATATTCCTCATTATCTTTCTTAATTAACACAACTGTGATCTATATGAAAATATATAACATTTTATATAACATAATATATAACATTTTATATAACAGATGAATAATACATTATTTCATCTGTATTAAAAACCCCTTGGCTTGTATCTCTTGCCCATTTCTTTTTTGCTCCCCATGAGCAAGAGAAAAAATCAAATAAAATCAAACATTGAACAGAAGAGCTCAAAAGAAAAGGAAAAATAAATAAAATATCAGTTAAAAATGCATCTAAATAAACAGAGTTCTTCTGAAAAAAATTATCAGAAAAATAAACACAGCAAAATTACATTTTAAAAAGTCTACTGACACAGAAGCAGCAGGAGGTAAATGACTGAGAGTAGCAGATCCCAAGGTCTGATCCCAAAAGGAAACATTTTCCCTCTGGAATAGCTTAAATCAAACATAAGTTCTGTGAGCACTGAAAATTAAGGTTATTAATGAAAAAACTATTTCAGAGACACATTATAGGAATACAAGGAAATACCCACAAGGGCGAAAGGAGAAATTCRGTGTCTTACCTGGCTCTTTGGTGTGGGTTTCCCTCTCTCGCCGACGTCTGACGTGGAGAGCGGCGACGAACGCGTTTTATCCTGGTACCACGAGGAAATAACTCTCGGATTAACTTTTGGGATTTTTCCTGCTTTTCCCGGCACGTATTTCCCTTTGTAATTTGCTGAATTAATGAGCTAGTGAAAGGGCCCAGCTCCCTCTCCCKTAGGTGTTTCCCTCACCTGTGGAGGCGGGAAACCTTGGCATCCCTGCGTCGTTCCTCGCTCGGGAAGAAGGAGGTGACCCAAAGGAGGGACCTTCCTGGGGGTCACATCCCCGGAACGCCCCAGCACGGAGCGATGCTGCCAGCCCCTCCTGGAAAAGGGCTATTCCCAGCTCACCACAGAGGTGTTGGGATGTGGGGAGCTGAGTGGCATCACCCCACGGGTGGTCCGAACACCCCAGGGCTTCTGGCGATGGACCTGGTGGAAGCGGTGAGACTCGGGGAGTTGTCCTGGCTTTTCTCTGTCATTGCCCTGGCACACGTGGCCTTCCCCTGCCAGGTTCAGGGAATCCTGTCCCAGGTTCAGGGAATTCTGCTCCCAGACGCGCTCCTCAGTGGCTGGACACTTCTCCATGCCGTGTCCCCGGTGTTGGAGACGCACAGGCACGCGAGGTCAGGGATTTTGGAGGACACAGCTCCCACCCTGGTGGCAAGGGGATTCAGTCCCTTGATTTCCAGGGTCACAGGTGACTTGTCACCCTGCAGAAGGACGGAAATGTCACTCACCCCTTCCAAAGTGCCCCAGCACAAGGACATCCGTGATCATCCCACCTCGAGCTTTACCTGCTGAGCAAAACTGCTGCAGCCAAGGTCCTGGAGCAGACCAGGCACGTTCTGCTCCCAGCATTTCAGATCCAGGCTGTCCCCAGGGAACCAGGATTGCCAGCTGGGASACGTTGTCACACGAAAGTGACAGTGCTGGTGCAAACCCTGGGTCCCCGTGCTGCTGGCTCCGGGGCTGGTTTGGTTGTTTCTGCAGCCCCTCTGGAGAGAGCTTCCTTCAGCCTACAAACAAAAACGTGCAGTTAAATGAACTCCTTGGGGTTTGCGGAACCAGGAGGGATGATCAGCTGGACTTAGACAGCGTGGGGGTGGCAGAGTTGCCCTTCTAACCCCAGAGCCAGCCTCTGGAGCAGGTTCCTGTTGGGAGCAGCAGCCCCAGCGTGCCCCTGTTGCAATGCAGGTGTATCCTGTGCTCTGCYTGTGGGCCGGGGCTGTCCTGCACGGATCTGCTGGGTGACTAATTTAKTGATAACCAAGCTCGGTCTTGAGGGTAGATCTGTCACCGGGGGAGGCCCAGGCAAATGGATTCTGTGCCCAGGCTAGTCAGGGTGTTGCACACAGGATTGCTGGAACTGCCCCGAATGCACCCAGCGTGCCTCCCTCCCCGCTCTGTAAGTCAGCCAAAGGGCAGGTCCCAATCTGCAGCCGCTTGTGTTCGCCCTTGCTGAGGTGTTGGAGGGACCTGCGACAGCACGGGGCTGTCAGTCCCTGCCTTCCTCCCCCAGTTCCCAGCTGCTGCCTGGAATTGCAGCAGAAGTTTCGCTGGGAGCAGAGGAAGTGGCGGCAGCAGCACTCCCGGGAGCACGGTGCACGCCCAGCCTGGGTGAGGAAACAAGGGAAGAGGCAAGGAGCTCTTACTTAATTATGTAAATGGCAGATGACATGAAAGGATTTCTTTCTTTTTTTATTTTTTTKCCTTTTGGGAACTGAACTGACGCTGGGGTTGGGTCAGCCAAGCGCCAGGAAGCAAGGAAGAGCCRTGGGTTAAAGGCTGCCGGGGAGGTGGAGGAGAGATGCTGGGATGAGATGGGAACAGGAGGGAAATRTTGTGTTATTGGGGTCCAGGACCTTGCTACAGCTCTCTGCAGGCTCCTGGCTGTGTCCCTMGGCCTCTCTGTCCTGTCACTGACCTTTAGCAAAGCAGAGGAAATAGCAGGACCCTCACCACAAGGGCAAGGAGGAAGAAAACCACATCGGGGTAGGGGACAACCCAGAGAGGTTTTCATTTTTGGTTGTTACTGGATGTGCACTGGTGGTGTTGTACCACCCCAAGTGCTGGACGTGGGGGATGTCCCAAAGCCTCTCATTTCAGAGCAGATGGGGTGGGACCAGCAGGGATCCCAGAATGGTTCGGTTTGAAGGGACCTTAAAGCTCAGGGACACTTTCCACTATCCCAGGTTGATCCAAGCCCTGTCCAACCTGGCCTTGAACACTTCCAGGGATGGGACAACCACAGCTTCGCTGGGCATCATGTGCCAGGGCCTCCACACCTTCACAGGGTAGAATTTCTTCCCAATATCCCACCCTCTGGCAGTTTAGAGCCATTAGCACATGTTGGACCAAATCCTGATGAAAGCAAATCACCCCAGCCTGGCTTTCCCCAGGCTGGCATCAACCTGTCAGCCACAGCAACACGAAAATATCCTCAATGAAACAGCAAATCATTTCTCTTTTGCTCTGGGAAGGAAGAGGAAAAAGAAGAAACTGGGATTTCTGAAACTCAGCGCTGTGACGCCGCGGATGAGCTCAGAAAAATGGGAAGTGATTCCCCCAGGCGCTCTCAGAACAGTGAAACCTTTCGGGTACTGCAGCGCTGGGAATCCRTGAGGAAAGCGGTCCTCTCCCCAGGAACACTTCCAGGCAACTCCCAGCTAACGGGGGAGGGCTCCTCCCTCGGGATTTTATGGCAGGCACGTTGTGACAGGGCACGCCAGGAGCAGCACGACCCAAACAACAAGCAAAGGAGAGAGYTGCGAGCGAGCTGCCCTGGCGCTCGGGAACCAAACCTCAGCCCTGTGTGCCGCCAGCTTAGCCGAGAAATCRTTTCTGCAAAGCCCGAGGAGAGCAGCACAGGCTCACACCGCAAAGGCGCCGGAGGGGCTGAGCCAGGATCCAAGGCAACGTCCCCAGCGCGGCTGGAAAATGACGCTTGGAGCAGCCTCTTGGAGCTCGCCAGGTGTCCCAGCTCCGAGCGCTGCCCGGAGGATGCTCGGCCTCACCCTGCCAGGCTCTGCTGCCGCCGAGCAGAGCTGCTGCTGACCAAACATTTCCAGGCTGCTCAGACGAGCGCCTCGGTGGAGTGACTAACGCAGGAGACGGTCCTGGAGAGCCCGGGAGCGTGACAGGGACGAGACTCCTACAGGGGACCAGACTCTTACACACCCAGGCTGGGTGCGCTGGGAAACTCAGCTCCCCGCCCTGCTCCATCCCCCGTGCACCCCACTGGTGTTATTGGGACTTAGAGAGGTACCGATCCTGCCCTGATCCCACTCAATTAATCCTTTCAAATGATTCATTTCAAATAGGTTTGGGTTTATCCTAAAGAAGAAAAAAATCCTTAAAAAAAATATCCCCCGGCTGTCGCGATCCGAGGGCGCCCCGCACTCAGGGACTGGTCCCAGAACCCGTTCGCCACCAGGTTTCCAGTAAAGTGTTTCAGAGTGATAAGGCACAGGTTTCARTAGTGCCTTTCAATGTTCTTTCGTGCCCTAAGAAGTTCTGATAACACTCGACAGCCCAGCCTGGGTCTGACACTCTTTGTCACCGCTCCTGTTTCACAGCAGCTCTGGGTAAAGCAGCRGTTCAGACGTGAGGGTGATGGTGGTTTGTGAGCAGATCCCCACAGCCAGGGAACGGGAGTGAGAGAAATGCTCCCAGGAATTGTAATAAAGGAAGAACTGAGCCTTAATAACAACATCCAGCAGTGATATGTGGACTGAGGAACCCTTCCCGATCTCCTTCAGGAAAAGATCTCCAAAAACCAACTCAGCCACTTGAAATTAAAATGCTTGTAGGGTGTCACACCTGTCCTGATGATGCTGCAGCTCACCAAAACCCCTGTCAAAGGGAGGCAATTCTGTTTCCACTGGTGGAAAAAAATATTTCCACTGTTTTTTTATGCACTGGAGTAATTTCTTTGACACTTGCAGTGGTGCAATTCGTGAGCCGCCCATAGCTGGGTGATAATGGGAAGGTGACCTGCAGCGTGGGGCTGTGCTGCAGCTCGGAGCAGTTCTCAGCACCTCAAAAATCGAGGTTTAGTTGTCAAACAATCCCTGTCCCTCCAATCCAGAGCCAAAATCCCGCCTGAACCAGTGCTAACCTGGCACGATCCTCTCAACGCCGGCACTGACACCCTCCAGGTGCCACCCCTGATGTCACTCTTTCCATGAGCTCGGCACCAACGTTTGCTCTTCGTGATGGCAACGCCCTCTGCCAGCCCTGGAAATCAGACTGCTCTTCTCTGCCTTAATTAGTGCAGCTCGTTATGGGCAGAAAGCCGGGCCGGGGCCAGCAGCAGCCCTGCCCTCGCCCAGCCCCAGCTCTGCAGCGCTGCTGASAGAAGTAAAAAAAAAAGCTGTTTTTCTCGGTAAACTCGACAAATGAGTCAGAAAACACTCGGTGGGGAGTTGCTGCCTGAGAGGTACATCGCGTACCCTCTCCTCAGTCACGTTTCGAGCCACAACCACTTGATTAATTCTGAAAATCAAACACTGGGTGCTGCCTCGCAGGGAGCAACAGGCTGAGCGTGGCTCGGCTTCAGAAAATGCAATTTTTGTTCAGCCAAGCTCCAAAGCCACGGGAGCAAAAGTTCAGGCTGCTTTCCAGGATTCTTCCCAAGGGGCTCACAGCGCCCAGGACTCTCAGCAGCTTTAGGACACCCCTCATGGGCACAGCAGCTCCTTTCCCAGCTCTGAGGGAGAGCCTGGGACAACATCCTTCATGCCAGGATGATGCCTGAATCATCCTGATTTCGGGCATCGCCCAAGGTTGTCCCTCTGGGGCTCTTCCTGCCATTGTCTGACCCCGACAGCCCAGCCCAGGGTGTCCCCAGAGCCACCAGCAAGGGGACAGTCCCTGAGGAGCATCATCCCATTGCTGTGGGTGCCCCTGGGCTTGCCCTGTCCTGGCTGGACGTCCTTGGCCAGGTCCTGGACGTGTCCCAGCTGTGCAGGGCTGCACGTCCCAGCAGTGCCACCTCCCTCACGGAGCAGATGTGGCACTGGCCCCTGTGACTCACCCGTGGCACCGCTGCTGCTAGCGCAGGATCTCACCCTGGGAGGGGAAAGAAATGGCCAACAAAAACAAAACAAAACAAAACAAAAAAATTGCTTTTCTTTTTTTTTCCCCTTCACCTCTAAGGTTCACCTTCGAGGAAGAGGAAAAGCGTGGTGGAGGATCTYGTGCATCGACAGCTGTTCTGCAGAAAATCAGTTTAGTCACGGGGGTGGGGGGCGTGGAAGGGGAGATCATTGTTTCCCCTGCTCTGGCGAAATGTGAACTCCTGGTTATCATAATGGCATCTTACCCGAAGGGAAACGCATATTTCAGGTTTTTAGAGTTGAATAATACAGCTCAGGAAGCATTTTTTTCAACTATGCAGCGCCTCTGTGCCCAGGTGAGTCCACCCAAAGTATTCACCGTGCTCAGAGCTGGGCTGTCCATGCTCAGTGTGACACGAAGGACCAGCCCACAGGAGCCCAGCTCAYCCCTGCTCAGCTCAGGCACCAGCAGAGAATTAAATTGCCCTTGGGAMATTTTCATCCCGGAACTTCAACAGCTCAGGAGGTGCCCAAAAGGTTTAGGTGCCACAGCTTGGGTACATGTGACAAGATTTCCCAGTTATAGAGAGTGAATTTTTCATGGTTTTCTTTGGTTTTTTTTCCCCACCACCTGTAGAAAATTGGTTATTTCAGCAAAAATCGAGGTCTAGTTGCCTGAAAAGCACTTCCCTGCCTTGGAAGGTGAACAGAAGCGCCCAGGAGAGGACGATGCAAGGCCCAACACACCCACRGCAAGATTTGCAGCAGCCTCCAAAGGCGCAACTATTTCAGACTCAAATCCGCCGGGGAGATTAAACACGGGCTTGATGAATGAGGCTTTTGCAGTTTCCAGGAGGTTTCAGAAGCTTTTTGATGTGGCCACCTGACATATCAGCCATGGCTGTGCTCTGAGCACACGTAATATCGAGGTACAGAAAATGCTGAAGCACAGTCAAGGCTCGCCTGAGAAGTGCCCATGCTCGGGAGGACCAAACCTCACCAAGAAATGAAACTTTCTTGAAAGGTCCTTCCGAGGGAGAGAGCTGTGATCAGTGACTGTGAAAAGTGCCCTGAGCAARTCAAACTTCCACTTTTAAAACCCACAAGAAGCCCCCATGCACATCTTCCCTGCAGAATTTACATTTGGTTGCTGTGCTTGCTTCTGATTTTAAACTTTTGTTCTCTCTTACATTTAGCACTACAATCATAATTCCCTTYACCAGCTCCACTTGTTCCAGCAGTCCTGGATGCTCCCATGGGTTACACTGTGGATAGGGYGAGTTTGCACCTTGGAAAGTGGCCAATCTAAAAGGGACAAAGAGGAGGGAAAAAATAAAATTAACCAAAATTGAAGAAAACTGCTGATTCCAAGGACAGGGATTTTTAATAGCGAGCCTGGAGATCCCCAGCTGAACCCCGTGGAYGCTTCCACGACTCCCAGAAGAGCTTGTGCTGCTCCCCACCAACTGGCTTTCCTTGGGAAAAGGCTTGTTAATATTACAAAAAACCAAAGCTGAAGTTCTTGACTTTGAAGATTCAAATGAACAGGCACAGARAATGGCATCAGTTATTGGGTACCACGTGCAGCATGTGGAGATTCATCAAGAAAAGCAATGCCACGGAGCAGGACAATAAAACATGCTCAGTGCTGATGGTCTGACATGACAGCACGGCATTGGCTTTGCCATGCAGGAGGCTCTGGGGCTGCTTTGTGGCGAAATAGGGAATTTCACAGCACCAGGGAGCGGTGTGGCTTCCCAGATTATCCCAGGGATGCTCGGGAGGGGAGGGAATYGTCCGTCGCATCCCGAGAGCGGCGCCGCCGACAGCGCTGGGACCAGCACTGGGCCCTGGGCAGTGCTTGGCAGACGCCACACCATGGTCTGCCGGGATGCTCATGCCCACACCCAGCTCTCCCATTCCTCCCATCCTGATTTTTGGAAGAACCAAAAGCTGCTGTGACAGCAGGAGTCACGCAGGGCATTCCACAGAACCGCAGAAKCACCCAGGTTGGAAGAGACCTKSGAGATCATCTAGTCCCATAGCACAACCATAATCAYCCCTAAACCRTATTCCCAAGTGCCTTTTGATGGAAAASCAGGCTTGGGCTCGGGCTGGAGCAGGGAATGGATCTGGTGTCCCACACAGCACCTGGGTTTGCCCCCGGGGGTGAAAATGCTGACAGTGCAGGCAATAAATGATGCCTAATAAAGGAGAAACTGAGAGCTCGCTGCTATCAGGTCCCTTTTTGAATGATCTGGGGAGCAAATGAATCACCCCAGGAGCCAGTCAGAGCTGCCATAGATTCAGCTTTCACCAAAACTGAAAGCTGCGTCAGTAAATTAGCTGTGGATTCTGTACGCAACCAGCTCCCGAGCCGGGTTTCGGTTTTGGCTGGGTTGATATTGCCCCTCTCAATTTCACAACCCTGAGGAGCCAGGGCTGGTTTCGCCGGGGATGGATGCACAGGAACTCGGGGAGTTCTGCTCCCGAGGGCAGGGAGAGATGGGCAGCAAGGGACAAGCAGGGAAGGCTGGCACGTCACAGCCACTCGGGTCTGTCAATTGTTTGATAACACATCCTGTGGAAAGGAGAAAAAACAGGAAAAYTGGGCACTGTTTGTTTGCCTCTAGGCGTAAATTCTTGGAAAATCGTGCTCTGAGGCAAGGTTAATTTTTCCAGAGGTTTATCCKCTTACCAATTCCCCTGGATAGCTCTGCCTGACCCTGGCACACATGGGGAGTGCCAGCTTGGCCTTCTGTCCTCTGGCCCTGGAACACTGAAGACTCTGGAAAATGCAGAGTATTTCCTCACTGCACAACCCCTTTTAGCCATCCATATAAACCAGGGGCATTGCAAGGATTTTGACTCTTAACTTGACTTTATATTTTCAGCAGACAGTGCTGGACACTTCTGAGGAGCAGGGATGGAGTGCCAGTCTCTCCCTTCCYGACAGGCAGGGACAGCCAGCAGGGGAAGTTTGCTTCAAATCTTGCTTTTTTTCTTCTTCTTTCTTTTTAATCTTCCTATTTTTAAACACCGTTTTCAGTCTTCCACCATTCAGCTTCCACTTCCTAGTTACAGTCCTCAAAAGCGACAGGGAAAGCAATAACCCAAAAGAGACACAAATGCCTGATCCTGTTAACGAGGTAAATCTTCCTCAGACTTCCCCAGGAAGATAAATCCCAGGCAAGTTGTTGAAGAAGCTCAAGGAGAGCAGTGCTGAGCAGAAGTGGAGCTGACACCTCAGCTCCCATGGAGAGCAGCAGGATTTCAGGGATAGCTTTTCAGTGGTTGAACTCTACTGCTTTCATAACTCGAGTTCAGCCCCCATGGCAGGAGGGTTGGAAATAAATGATCTTTACAGTCACTTCCAGTCCAAACCACTCTATGAAWCCATGATTTTTCTTTGGGTCTCCATAATTAAGATATCTGTCAGGAGAAACAGGTTGGATCACCTGCTCAAAAAAAAAGAAAATAGAAAGAAAAAAAAAAAGAGAAAACAACACATTTAAAAGCCTCTGAAACCTCTGAAAAGCTCCTCTGATGGACCATTTTTTAACTGAAAAATCACACCAAAAGTTTTGAAGGAGAAAGACACAGTGGAGCATCTGGAAAATCCCCTGGCAGCACCGAGGATGCTGCAGCATCCCTCGGGCACYGAGGATGAGCCACCATCAGCGTGCTGGGAATGTGCTGATCTGCAGCCTGTGGGGTGGCACAGCAAACCCAGGATTTCCAAACCCTGGAAAAACCAAAACCACCCCAAAACCCCTCGGTGTGAGGTGCCAGGCCCCATGGGGGCTCYGGGGGCTGGGGCTGCTGTGAAAAGTGAGTGGAGTTGGCTCTGACACTCACCCCGGGGTCACCMGGAGCTTCCGAGCAGCGGCTTGGCCTTATCTGATTTCTCAAACCRTGATAAAGAGTTTCTGTCTTATGACCCCTCATCACTATAAATAGCTTGTATTTTGTTGGTGGTCAGAGTGTTGATGCTAAAGCATGACAAAGTCAATATTCTCTAGAAGATCTGCACTCCCCACCCCAAGTAATACCAGAACTAGAGAAAAGAAACTCATCAAAGCAGCACTTGTGCAATGAGCGGCTCAGGGCAGGAGTTGCTCAAAATCGGTTCTGTAGAAGGCTCACCAAAAAAAAAAGAAAATAAGGCAGTGCAAGTGATATTTGGGAAATGGATCAAATATTCAAAGGGGTTTTTTGCATACTTTTACACTTGTTAATTATCTGCAAAGAAACTCACCCGAGAAAACCTCACTCGGAGCACACGCTCCCCACTCCCGAAACGCCAGTGCCGAGACCCCACCAGTGTCTCCAAGCACACAAACAGGGCAGTGCTGGGAGCATCAGAAAATTCCTGTCAACAGCTGATTTCAGGAGAAAATAAAACAGATTAAATATAACAACACCTTTGTTTGCTTTGTGGAGTGGGAAAAGCCTCGTGTGGGCGATGGCAGCACCAGTGACCTCACCCATGGCTCCTCACACCCCTCACAGAGGGGCTTGAAATGGCAAAGTTCGTGGAAAATTGGGAATAAAGCTCAGCTCCCTCTTCTAGGCTGGCAGAGGGCACTCTGGAACGCCAGGATGGGGTATTAAATAGGGCTGTAATTCAACCTCTGCCTTAGGCTGCAACAGAATTGCAACTATTGCTAGGGTTATGTGTACAATTAAAAGATTCTGCAAATATTTCTCAGTTAAGTTTATCACCAAAACTGAACCTACAGAAGGGAGAAAGTCTCCATCACTTGATTCTTTTATACGGCAATTCCAGCTTGATTTAGGTCACATGGAAGTTCTGGACCTTCTAATAACTTATGTAAGGCTCCCTCTGTGTCACATTAGAAGCCACATTAAAGCCGCAGTGTCCCCAATCCATGATTAACAACCCATTTCCGGACACTTCCACATTACGAGACAAACCAGTGACACTGGTTAAATTTCCAAAGAGCAATTTGGGATTTACCTGCCGAGGCCGACGCGAGTGACGCCGCGGATTCCGGCCGGGGTGCCGGGGAGGTCAGGCTTCCACGTGTGAGCCATCCGACATCACGCCTTCCGACGTTGCCAGCATGCAAAATTCTTGAAAAAAAACCACGAAGCAGTCCACTTGCTGCTTCATCAGGAACTGTTAGTCATCAGCACTGGGGCTGCTGAGAGAGCAGACGCTCAGAGAGCTTCAAAGCACAAGGTGAAGGAAAGGCCACCAAGTCCTTACTTCCCCCCAGCCCGAGCGTCACTGGCAGCAGATCTTCCAGATCTGAAGGGGTGAGACATGGGGAATTTCTGAATGGGAAAGGAAGGAGAACACCACTGTGACAGCCTGGAAACCTAGGGGACCCTCCGAGTGATGTCTAAAATAGATAGTGCAGAACATGACAGAATCACGGGTCATTGAGGTTGGAAAAGACCTCTGAGATCATCGAGTACAACTTGTGACCRATCCCCACCTTGTCACCCAGGCCAGAGCACTGAGGGCCATATCCAGGCRTTCCTTGGACACCTCCAGGGGTGGGGACAAACAGTACACAAAGTTCCTCTCTCCAACAGCAATGACAGAGACCAAGAAGGCAAAAAACCATAAAAATTTGTCACATAAAACCTTATGAAGATAAGAAAAGCCCCTTCAATTACCAGGGTGAGGTGCCACCCTGCTCCAGAGGAGGGGCCCYTGAGGAGCTCCGACCCCAAGCCCTGCCCAGGAGCATCTCCAGGACCAACCTTTCCTCCTGCCAGGCCGTAGGTGAAAGTATTTGCCCACGGGCCTCTGTTTTAGTGCAGAAGCAGCATTCGCTGCCCTGCTGTTTCTTGCCAACTCGCCTCTTTCAAAGGTTTGTGGGAGGTGGGGTAAAAGCGCGTGAATGGCTTTTGAGTAACACATTTTCCTTCCTGAATCGACCTTCTTGGCAAACACGAAAGCTGTTTCCTAAAGGTTCGGAAGAGATACACCCACGGCCTCCGGACACTCTTTAGGAAAAGGTGCTGCGCTCATTCATGAAGCCGCGTGTAGTAGCGCAGAGTCAGTGCCTTTCCACAGGGCTAAGCAGGGTGAGTCAGAGCGAAACTGCACCGTCAAGATCTCTGACGAGGCAGAGGAAGCGCAGGTAAACAGAGGAGAGAGTCGCCGTGCGCACGCCAGAGTTTCCTTTGAGCCACGGGCGCGCCCGCCCCACGCCGCTGAGGGTTCCTACACGGCACCGGGCTCCGAGCGGCTCGGGGGGCCCGGCCCGTGACTTCACGGCGAGCCGGAGGTGGCTCGGAGCGAGAGGGGTTTGGAAAAGAGCGCTCAGCTCCCGGGCGGGATGGAGGGAGCTTCCAGCGGGGCTGCCGCTCCGGCTCCTGCGCGCGTTCCCAAAGCCCCTCGGCTTTGCATCCCATAAAAACACCGGCACCCGCGCCTGCAGCTGGGGATGAGCGACCCTTCCGCCGCGGGGAAGTGCCTCAGGCTCTGTGTTTCGGGTTTAGCTGCAGGATTTGCTGCAGGGCACCGGCTCCTGCCGGGATCACGCCCCCCGGCCTCACACAGCAGCCTCCGTGCCCCAACGAAGCTTCAGCAGGCATCCAGGTCTTGGCACCGAAGATTTATTGACTCCTGGCAGGCTCGAGTTAGTGCAAAAGAAGTAAAAACATCTCCCCGTGTGGGATCCCGGGGAAAGGTGGGATCCTGCCGGTGGGAGTTGAGTTTAAAGCTGCTTTTGTCTGAGTTTTCTGCCCTTCTTTCGGGTGGATTCTGCTGACAGTCACGGGGAGAAACCCCACGGCTGCGTTGGAGCAGGGGAAGAAAAGCGAGTCCCCAAGAACACACCACAGGCCATGATTCAGCTGCACTGAAGTGCCTGCAGTGATTCCCCGGGAGCAGCTTCCCCATGGCCTGTGGGAGAGGCAACACCAACAGAGAAAAAGGAAAACAAATCACGACAGAAAATCCCACCCTCTCCCTGCCTCAGAGGCTCCAGTTACTGATGTTTCATCTCAGGGGTGAAACGCCCTTTGCTCTCACCACATGTGCACSCCAACCGTTCCTCCTCAAATTAAAGTGAAAACTCTCACTGTGCAGGAACAAACAGTACTTTGCATTTTTCCAGCATCTTTTTGGCAATGAGTTCAGTCTCAGAGGTTCACAAATTCAGCTCGGAAGAAGATCAGCGCGATGGAGGAGAGGAGAACTTAAGGGATTTGTCCTTCCTATTGGGAAGAAAGAGCTCTTTTAAAAATAACATGAGGGATTTCAGAGAAAACTCTCTGATTTCAGAAAAGCCAAATTTGTCTCCCATTTCACTTTCTCGGATAACAGATTCCTGAATAAATAAGTGAAATCTTTATCACGAGGAAGCGGGGGGTGTGGGCCAATATAAGAGGAAAAGAGAGGGAAGCGGAAAATGAGGGGACGTCACGGGAATTGTCTCCAGCTCCAAAGGGGCACTTTTATCACGGCTGGGACAATAAGTCCCAGTTAAGACAGGACACACTATCTCTACAGCCAGCATGGAGTTGCTTGGATGGGGCTTGTGTCCATTTCTAGGAAACAAAAGAGGGTTTAAAAGCCTGGAAAAGGAATATTCCTGACCTGCTCATGCACTGCAACACCAGGCACCAATGTCAGAGCAGTGGCACAAACCCTGCTCCTGCCCTGCCAGAGCCCCGAGGGACCAGAGCAGGACTGGGCTCCTCCGCTGGGATCCCCTGATCCAGCAGCATCYAGCTGATATTTGGGAGCACAACCTGAGCTTGCCGGGCAGTGAAAATTCACATTGGCTCCAGCAGACCTAGGCATTGACTGAAAAAAAAAAAAACCCACACTAATTAAAAATGAAGATTTCAGGTGATTGTGTGTATTTGCAGCTTAGAATGCCGAAGGAGAAGACAGAATATTTGTACAAGCTCATGATAAGCAATTCTGCTGAGTGATGCTCGCGGCATGTTTGATACTGAGATTTAAAAGTAGCAACAGTTTTTTTTTTTCCCCTAACCATAGAACATTCATCTAAAAATAAAAAGTAACTGTCAGAATAAAGTAACCTCACACAGCACCTTGGCTTCTTCTGTATGTCTCTGCAGCTTTCCTCCACAGCCACAGTTAAATTTACAAGAAACAAGCAATGTAAAAAAAAGAAAAAAAATGCAGAGTCTAAGCACAAAAAAATTGATGGGGTGTGAGGAGAGGAGGGGGGTCAGAGAACAGGAAACCCAAGTTGACGGGAACCGAAGTGACATTTGGGTTTAATGAATGACTTAAAACCCCAATATTGCTCGTCAGGAAATGGGGAGGAAATGGAGGATGTTTTTGAGAGTATAAATTAGGGGCTTCACCAAGGAGACAGCTGCAGATCTGCTTTGTAACCCTCCCGTGAAACCCATCGGAGAGGGAAGCAGCCTCTTCCACGGCACCAGAAGCTGCTCCAGCTGCAAAGCCATGTCCATCCTGCTGCTGCTGCTCCTGGCCGCGGGCGCCCTCGCCCAGCCCTCCTGCCTGCACTTCCCCGAGCTCCTGCCTGCGAAGCTCCGCGAGCTGAGGCTCAAGTTTGAGGAAATCAAGGATTATTTTGTAAGTATAACCGTGCCGGTTTTCTTCTCGTTTTGTCTTTTTTTTTTTTTTTTTTGCAAAGTTCTGTGATTTGGAGGAGGGGGAAGAGCTTCCTCCCGGCAGAGATGATTTGGCTGCGTCGCGTTACGGGTGAGCAAGAGCAGCTCGGTTTCATTGCTCTCCGAGAAACGATCTGCAAGGCTTTTCTTCCTAGTTTTAATTACAATGAACTCGAGATTTCATAACGAACCTCTGCAAACCTTTCTAGCCAGACTTCCCCCGAAACGTTGCAAACCAAGTTAATCGCTGAACTAATAGGACGGAAATTGTCCTTTCTTCGGGGCAACGAGGTCCAGCCTTGCTGAAGCCAACGCTGGGTGAAAAGGGAAATCTTTTGGTGCAGACTTTTTACTTTGAAAGGACCACAAAAGCCTGCACAGGGTATTTTATGACTGGAGAAACAAGGCAGTAACTGAACACCTGCTTTGGTGCCGGCACAAGGTCACTGCTCTGCGTCACAGGAGCCTCAGGGCTGCTGAGGAAAGAGCACAGCATGTACTCAGGGCATCTGTCACAGCATCAGTACTGATGGAGATGGTTGGTCACGTCTTTGGTACTGTTTTAGTCAACGTCTGGGTGTTTCAGCAATAAAACAAGATCATTCTCCAGATTAAATCTCAAGCTACTGTCATGGCTTGTGTTTGTTATCGAACGAACACAGCCGAGACTTTAGGTGTAGAGCTGGCTGTGAATCTCCCAGATAATGTTGGGAAGGAATATTTTTAACTTCTCAGGACATTTTTTAAGCTTTTAACGCTTTGGGTGGTGCCCGCCCACCCCACTGCAGCGCTTTGGTCTTCCAGAGCCGCTGGTGCAACAGAGGCACCACGAGAACCAACTCCCCTTTTCCCCATCAACTGGAGGCTTACAGGGGTAACAAAACCAGGGGGATTAAACCCTCCTGCSCCGGCAGACAGCCTGGGGTGGCTCCCGGGGGCTGCCACGGCTCTGACACCTCCCTGAGGAGCTGCAGCAGCACCCTCAGGCAGCACCCTGTGCAGCTGAAGCGAGAGCGCGGCACCGGCGGCACAGAGAGGAGTTCCACGTGAACAAAATCAGTGGCACCAAGGGTTGTGATTTCATCTTCTTGCTGGCCTGACCCAGCGGTCCTTGTGCTGCAAGGCTGTGGACCAGAGAACTGGCGGCTCCTCTGCCTGCTCTCACTGTGCTCTGCACACGCCCGTGCCGGGTGCTCTTTGCCTTCGCTGCAGGCAGACCCTGGGCGCAAACAAGGAAAGGATCATTTGTCAGGGCAGAGTGAAAAGAGTTGACTGCCTGCCCGAAAAAGCTCATTTTTCCCTCGCATCCTCCCGCAGCAATCGAAAGACGACGACCTCAGCATCCAGCTGCTCAGCTCCGACCTGCTGGACGAATTCAAGGTAAGAGCTGCATTCCCTGCCGAGCTCCTTCTCCTTCCCCATGCTTCATTTCATAAGAGAGGAAGCGGGCTGGAAGCCGGGGCGTTTCCTCACGCCTGACTGGCGTGGCCGCGGCGGGGCTGGCGCGTGGTTGCCCCGGGGACGGGGCCGCGACTCCTGCGAACGCCCACGCGCTCCGTGGCCGTGGCCGTCCCCGACCGGGCTCCCTCCTCTCRCCCCAGGGGAGCCTCGGCTGCCAGGCGGTGTCGGAGCTGATGGGGTTCTACATGGAGGAGGTGCTGCCCGGCGCCATCAGCACCAGCACGAGCCACCAGCAGAGCGTGGGCRACCTGGGCAACCTCCTGCTCGGCCTCAGGACCACCATGAGACGCTGTGTGAGTGGGGCTCGGGGTCACGGGGACGGTCCCAGGGCGGGCAGCGGGGGCTGGGGGTCCCCAGGAGCAGGGCGGGTCCGTGGGTGGTGGGATGGTGTGGAGGAGCAGGGATCCGGGCCGGCAGGGGCTGGCAGGGCACACGAGGATGGGGTTTGTGCTGGCCAGGCTGTCACCAGTTGAATGGGGATGATGGTGCAGGGGCAGCACTTGCAGCCAGCCCTGCACATCAGCCTGGATGGAGAGATACAGGGAGGGCAGGCAGGTCTGTCCCTCATCTGGATGCTGGAGCTGCCGAAATCACACCTGGTGTGGCCACAAGCCCATCACCTGAGTCAGACAGACGGGATAAACCCTGYCCTGGGCGGACAGCACCGCGGGGCTGCCCCACTGCGGACTGGCAGCAAGGGACACAGGGCTGGGAACGGGCTGAGGGTCCAGGCTCGGGTCACACCGGGCTCCCTCCACCAGGGCATGGTGCAAAGCAGCTGGAATTGCTGCCCCAGGGCCCCCGTGGCCGCACCGGGGATGGGGAAGGTGGGGAGAGGCAGTGACGGGGGACAGGAGCAGGGGAGAGCCACCACCCCACGTCCTGGGGAGGAAACCCTGGGCTGAGGCCGCTGCTCTCGTCCCTTTGCAGCACAGATTCTTCACGTGTGAGGAGAGGAGCAGGAGCATGAAGCACATTAAGAAGACCTTCACTGAGGTAAGGTCCCTCCCAGAGGGCTGGGCTGGGCTGGGAGGAACCTGCTGTCATGGCCAGGCAGGGATCTGCCAGCTTCGGCTTGGGGTGGAGAACAGAATCCCAAAAAGTCTTTAATCACATAAATTCTTAAGGCAGAGGGGTCCAGAGAGCGGTGCTTGAAGGGTGGGTTCCCCAGGGGAGTGGGCAGGGAAGCTGGAGGTGTCCGTGGAAGGAGGACACGTGCAGGGATTGTCCATCACACGCTGGTGACAGTCGCACTAAGCTCACCTGGCTCTGCCCACAGATGGAGAAGAACGGAATCTACAAGGCCATGGGAGAGTTTGACATTTTCATCAACTACCTCGAAAAATATTTGGCCATGAGGAGAAGGAAGTGAGAGCGCCCCTGGGCCTGCGTTTTCCACACCAAATCCTGCTACTGGTTCAAAAATCACTTTAGGCTGCCAGAGATCAAATGAAGTTATCCCAGGGTTCAGGTCGAGAGTTACAGGTTAATAACTTCCAGTATCGTATTTAAAAGTTATTTTTTTAATAATTGAATTTAATATTTATTACTTCTAATACCTCAGCGGTTATGTTTACCGTATGTTTTGAAGAAAAGTGTGAYGAGCTTGTAAAATACTATTTATTGTTCAATATTTTAATTCTATTTATCATAGTGCTATTTTATTCATAGCTTCAAAACATCCAAAGCAGCAGACAACGAGCAGAGCTTATCCCAAGTGCAATTCCACTCCTGATTAGGAGCAATTCCAGCTCTGAGTTCAACAAAGGTTAATTTTAAGCAAATTACACTCTCCTCGTGTTCTGTCTCTCTATTTATTTATGCAATCAGGTATTTTTATGTTTAGGAGGAGAACGACAAGCCACAGCTACAGCTTGGTTAACTCCACTTCTAGACTTCAGCCTGTAGATTAATCCAGACTAAATTTTAAAAAAATAGTAGTAGGAATGAAATGCTTGGTTCTAATAGAACTTCACTTAAATATTGCTAAATATCTGCCTCCCAGAGCTGCTGGGTTGGCCACTCTGCACTTTCAAAAGTTAAAYTTATTTTTTCCCAGTCTTTGATTGGGTTTTACTCACTGTCCTACTGTTGTTAATTTTCTTTTAGAAGCTAGAGGATATTTAATTAACCACCATTTTAAGGTGGCTCGGGTAATTTGCGTTCAAATCCACGAAGCTGCTCCCAGCACTGAAAATATTTGGATTCGATTTTTAATCCCAATGTGCTGGGGAGCGGCTGCAGCGGGAGCAGCTTCGGTGCCCCAAGAAAGTGGCTGATTTTAGGGCTCACCCTCCTCACCCCAGGGCCCTGCGTGGCCCCACGAGGACACCGAGCCAGAGGAAAATTCCGCGAGCCAGAGGGAATCACTTCTAATATTTAGAAGTGGAAGGGCCCCCGTGCRATGAAACACTGTCGGTTTGTTGCTTGATTCTTCAGTTCCCGCTGCAGAGAGGGAATTTATACCGGGTTTATCCTGTGTGTACATTTATGGGGACGGARGGGAATTCCTGCTGGCAGCCTGCCCGCTCGGGAACGCCTTATCCCAGAGGCGGGCGGGAATGCTGCTCCGTGGCTCGCTCCCCCTGCTGAGAGCAAAGGGAGGGGGCACGGGCTCCAGGGCAGCCAAACACTGTAAAACTCGRATTAAGCTTCTCGCCAGGGCGCATTAAGCTCCCGCTGAGCCGACTGTGCACTTGTTTTTCCACCGAGCACCTCGACTCCGGTGCTGTAGGAGAAGCAGGGACAGCGCTGGGGCCGAGGGCAGCGTCAGCTCCGCTCCTGGCGGGTCCCRCTGGTGGGGGCAGCGTGTCCTGGCCGCGGCTTCTGCCACCGCGGGAACTTTTTGCCTATTTATCTGTATGAAAAGAAATATTTTATTTTTGCTAATAAAGACCTCCTGATGAAGCAAGGCTCTGTCCTGTTCTTGCGAGCTGTTAGCGGGGCTGTCAGTCAGCTCCGGGGCGTGGGTGCCGTGCCCGGTGTCACCGCGCTGGGACAGAGCCCGGCGGGCACAGATCCGGGTGGGAAGGAGCAGCAGGGAGGAGTTGCRGGTGTTAATGACCGGGGAAGTGAGAAGACCTGAGGTCCTCACATTTCAAAGCGAATTTCTCACTAAATACCTGTCATTGATCTCCAGCAGAGAAACACCAGCCCCAAGGTACTTCGTGGGTCATCCTGGCCTCTTCAGCCTCTAATTAGCAACTGTTTCGGGCATTGCCCGTTTTAGAGCAGCATTTACAGTTAAATCGTGCCCAAATATCACTGATAATCACCAGAGCTTCCCCGTCCCTGCCCCTGATTCACGGGAGAGCACTGCTGCCTTTGTTTCTCTGCGGGGATGTTTTTAAACTTCACGTTTGTTCTCGGTCAGGATGAGACCTTGATCCTAGATCTGATAGCAGATACCAGCTCAAAACCAGACTAACACAAATTAACAACAGGACTGCTTGTTTTCCCCAGGGTGGGGGTTGTGTCCCCGTGCAGGTGGATCCATGTGCCCATCCTGAACAAAACCGAGCAGGCACGTGGGGGTTTACAGCTCTGGCATTAATAAATCGAGAATTCAAGCAGCACAACCACCTCCAAGCTCCAGCTCACCCCGACAGCTGCTGGCAGGCACCTGCCAGGGTCACATTCCTGCCTCACTTTCCAGCCTCTTTCATTTTCACCGCTCCCAGCCCTTCACTTGCAGGTCCAGCAGGCTCCAGGTGTTTATGGCAGTCGGAGTTTCCTTCCTCACTGCATTAGGAACAAAACTTTTTCACTCAATACAATTTCTAAGTCTGCTTCTGCCCGGACTCCAGTCTGATGTGGGCCAGTGGAATTGCTGACTTTGCCCCAGGAGATCATCTGTGTTCTGAGCCAAACCACTTACAGCTCAAAGAAGATCTGCTCCCCACGCTCCCCTGACCCCTCTGCACCTATTTCCATCCCTTTTCTATAAGTTTTCTTCCCTAGGGGGGCAGGAAGCAGCTCTCAGAGCCCCTGGCACCGGCTCAGAGCAGAAGCTCGCGGACCGGCTCTGCCCTGCGCGTGGAAAAGGGCAACGTCAGCTCAGCTGTGGAGAGCTTCTCAGTAAGGCTCAGTCACTCTGGTTCGATAACCACAGGAAGGAAGCAGATGGGATCCTCGTGCCGTACGGAGAACGAGGGCTTCCAGTTACCTGATGGAGTTGTTTGATTCAGAAGAAAAAAAGGAGGCAGAGCAAGTCAGCATTCCGGGTGGGACGGCTGAGCGGCGCGGGAGAGGAGGCGGCACGGCAGGGACTGGCGGCTGAGCCCCTCCGACACCAGGCTGGGAAGCTGGGAGGACTCTGGAGAGGCACTGCAGGGCTCCCGGCCCAGGGCAGGCCCAGGGGACCTTTGGTAGGTTCCTTGCAAGCCACGCGCAGAGATGTCCGTGCCGTTTGTCACGTAAACACCGGGCTGTCGGTGTCCCCACGCAGCTCTGGGGGGCAAAGGCACGCAAACGTCTCATATCATGTCCCAGAAGTCCTAGGAGGGGTGTTCAGGAAATCCCAGCAGAAGCTGTCTGGGAAAGCAAAGGCAGCATCTCCACGGAGAGCTGACGTTTCCAGCGGAGGAGCAGTCACCGTGAATCACCCTGACCGTGTCCTCCAGCGGYGTTTTCCCACTGCTGGACCAGCCCTGGCCAGACAACAGTCTGTCCCTGCCAGGATGCACTGCTTAAAAAAAAAAAACGGAGAAAAAAAGCCCAGCTGGCAGGCCGCAGAGCTGGGAGGCACAGAGCACTGTCACAAGGCATCCAGGTGACCTAATTCCATTCGGAATCCTGGCACCAGCATCGCCCGGTGCCTCTCCAGGCTGCTCCCTGACCTGTGCTGGGTGCAGGCAGCAGCTCTGTGGATCCCTGAGCTCCCAGCATCAACTAACAAACCAAAAAGATCAGTGTTGGGGGGGGGGGGRAAACAACAGAAAGCAGCCCTTTGGTTCTCCCTCATCCCCAAAAGCTGCTGTGTGCCCCGGCACAGCTCCTCATCCCCCAGGGCTGAGTGCTAATGTAGTTCCTGCCAATCTCAGTGTCAGTCTGGGTGTTACAGTAACAGCACCAAGCTGTCGCCTACATCAAAGCTGGTGGTTTCTGGGTTTGTTATCCCACAGAAGCAAATGGTTTCCTTGCTGGGTGTCTTCCCCCTGAGAGCGCTGCCTCATCAGCAGCCTCGATCCTGAGAGCCTCAACCACCTCCCCGACCTCGGCTGCTCCCGCGCTGCCCCAGGGCTGAGCTTCCCACCAAATTCTGCTGGATTCCCACCTGGAGCAGCCACCGAGCTTTCTGCTGCCTGGCAGAGCTGCTGCTCCTGCTTTTGCTTTTTCACTCTTTAGAAACTTTCCTCAAAGCCGTAAGCAGCCGGTGCTGGACAGGCTGTACTCGCTGTCAGGGAAGTAATCAGCCTTCTTCATCATCTCCTGTTGGCCAACATGRGAGGGCAAATGAGCTGATCCCAGCTGAACACCGAGGTGGAAGTGTCTCCCAGCACAGCAGGACAGACAGACGCCTCCTGTCGTGTACTGGGACTGAGGAACCAAAACTCGCTGGCCTCTCCCTTGGAACAGGAAAAAAAAAAGTCTCTTGGCATGAGGAAGATGAGCACATTCTCCATGACCCCTCAGCCTCCCAGCGTGCCACGAGGACCAGGGACAAGTCTCGTGGTGGTAGGAGGCAAAAAAAGGGGCAAAATCAAAACAAGCAAACTCAGCTAGAATTCRTTCTGAATTGCAAAAGCTTTCAGAACTTTCCTCATTTTGTTGTGGTTGTAGTTAACACTTGTTATTTAACTCGAACTGGCTGCACCCCTCAGGCCCACGCAGCCTCTCCGTGTCCTAGATTTTGGCAGCACGTGACCGAAATTGGGGCCTTTGTCATGAAAGGGGCCAGGTGGAGCWGCAAAAACAGGTCTGTGAGCCCCAGCTGGGCACCTCCATGCCCCAGGGGAGTGGGGGGCACAGCCCCAGCTTTTCAGGGCTGCCAATTCCTTACCTCAGGGGGTGGGAGCCTGACTAAATGCCAAAGCTGGGGATTAGTAAAGCTGGGGGCACGATGCCACAGCCACACTCTCAGTGCTCGGGGGCCTGGTTTTTGGAAAGGCTCGGCTCCGTCTCCATCTCCCAGGGCCAGCAGCCCTTGGAGCCAGCATCCCGGAGCAGAGCTTTGGAGTCACTCACCTCCTGTTCCAGGGGGATAGCGAGGGGCAGCTGGAGCTGGGCAGTCCTGGGACCGCACCCCGAGCTCCCCAGGGACCGCACCCCGAGCTCCCCACCGCCAAAACCCACACCGGCACTGGGCAGGGTGTCCCAGCAGGATGCATCCCAGCCAGGCTGAAGGGATTCAACCCCGACACACCAACCCGGGGGGAGGGGGGGGAAGCCTCGCCGCATCCCTGCTGCCACAGCCGCCGTTCAGAGCAGAAAAAGAGCTGATAAACGCTGGTTACGAGGCACACAAAGCCTCGCGAGCCGCTTGGGCGCGCCTGCGGCCGGCGCGGCGGGGCCGTGGGGCCGTTCGGGAGCGGCGGCGCCGGTTCCCAGCACGGTGCACGCTTTCGGCGAAGCTCCGCTCGCACGGGGCCGGGCTGTGCCGCAGCCGAGCCCCCGGCGAGCCCCGGAGCGGGAGGTTTCGCAATGACTCAGGGCCGGTTCCCCTGAGCGAACGGAGCCCGGGCGGGCTGGGGGAGCCGCACGGGGCGGGAGCGGAGCCCGGGCGGGCTGGGGGAGCCGCGCCCGGCAGGAACGGGCACCGCTCTCCCTCCCCTCGCCGCTGAATCGCGGGGTCCCGACGCATCCTGACCCAGCTCCCCAGATCGAACCCCAGGGAGGTTCGTTATCATAGAGCTAGAATGGTTTGGGTTGGAAGGGACCTTAAAGATCTTGTTCCGAGCTCTCGCCATGGGCAGGGACGCCTTCCACTCRTCCGGATTGCTCCAAGCCCAGTCCAGCCTTGGATGTTTCCAGGGATAGGGCAGCCACCACCTCTTTGAGCCACCTATTTCAACGYTTTACCTTCATTTTCAAAAATTTCTCCCTTACATCTAGTCYAAATCGACCCTATTTAAGTTTAACACTATTGTCCTGTCGTCTCACTACGAGCTCTTCTGAAATGTCCATCCCCACCTTTCCTAAAAGCCCCCTTTAAGCATCAAAATTCCACGAAGCAGCAATGACGATGTGAGGCCAGAGAGAGGCACGAACCCTGTGACATTTCTGAGCCCCATCCCAACCCCCAATCCCCTGATCTGTGAAAGTGTCTGGTGCGGAGGCGCTGACTCACTCCCGGGGCTGTTTGAGGGTGATGCAGAGGAAGGAAGGGAATTGAATGGTTCCCATCCATGCCACRTCTTCAAACGCCGAAATCAGAGTGCTTCTCCAGGCTTTCCAATGGAAGAGGAGATGGAGATCCCAGCCCCCAGTGCGGGGAGAACACCTCACTTGGCCAGGGGTGGCAATCTAGAGGTTTAACACAGTTCTCATTTTCTGCCTTGTGACCTGCTGCCTTTCGCCTCTTGGCAGGGTCTCTCCACCATTTCATCACACCCTGAGGCAACCAAACCATCTCTTTTGCTCCAGAGCTGGACAAAAAGGTTCCTTTCCTGGCAGTAGCACCAATTTTACTTTTCCCTGAGCTGAAACTTCGTTTCCTGACTCTTTTGCAATGCTGAGCCCAGCCGCTGTGACCGGCACATCTCGCACACCCTCTCCACAACCTGCTGGGTCTGCCAGGGCTGCCCTGATTTTCAGAGCACTGAGGAACAGCTTTGCCTTTCCCGGTTGGAAAAGGCGCTGCGAAAGTCCAGAGCAGGATTCCTGTGGGCCTGTTTTAACCTGATGGGACAATTTCTGGAGAGAAYCTTACATTTAGCAAAAATCACAGCTTGTTCCTTTACTTTCGCAGCCAGATTTCCATCATCCCCYGTCATTTTACAGCCAGCTCCAGCCAGCCCTCAGCAGGATCCCTCCAAGCCCAGATTGGAGCAAGCCTGATGCCAATAGATCTTTTACAAACCCAGCATTTTGGAGCATTAAGCAATTTAGCCGTGCTCATGCCAAGCCTCATGCTGGGAAATCCTGACATTCCCCTGATGYGCCTGATCCTAATTCTTAGAAAAACACGACCATCGTCTGATTTTGCACAGAATTTTTGCTTTTCTGAGCTGTCCACCTTACCATGAGTTGCACCCAGGGTACAAACCATCCCAGGGCAGAAAGGCAGCTAAGTCAAAGCCTCCTCGGCCAAGAGAAGATGTCAGCAGGTTGCCATCAGACTTAGAGCAGGTCTGCAGGTGCTCAGAGCCCAGACATGGAAAAACACCTACTCTCAATAGCCAATCAATACAATAAACAGTAAATAATCCTCATCATTAGAAAACGAAGGGCAGCAGCGAAACAGCAAGCAGCTGAGCACTGCTCTGGTGCCATTGCACAATGTGCCTTCCTCCCGCACAGCCCCACGAGCACATTTTGTCCTCCTGGGGTTGTCCAGAGTTGACCAACACCATGGGAGCACAGCAAACCAGCGCCGGAGGAAGGGGCTTCACCTCCACCCTTGCAAGAGCAGCAGACACTTCTCGTGTTGACACACTAAGAACGGAGATCTTYGTGATTCATCCCTCCGGTGGCAGCAAACACCGATGATCGACCTGGAGCAGAGCCAGACTTTTGATCAAAATCACCTCAAAAGCGAGAAATATATATTTTTTTCCTCAGCAGGAAGTTTGGTGCTAAAAATAAAGAAGGTGGGGTGAGGAGAGAGGGGTTATTTTCCTACTACCTACTAAAAATTAAAAATATTGCAGTGAATCTTTCACATATTCCTTCGGAGTCAGCAGGTCACACAGCCCCAGGTTGCCATGCTCTGGTCCCACTGCAGCTGACTCCTGCCAAAAGCTGTGGCCGTCATCTCCCATCTCCCCAGACCAGCATCTTAATCCAAGAGTTTATATCCTGGCTCCCYTTGGGTTGTTTTCCCCAAAGGTGACAGAACCACAGAATCCCAGAACAATTCTGGAAGGGACCTTAAAGCTCCTCTCGTTCCAACTCTGCCATGATGTGCAGCTCAGTCTCCTCTTCCCCAAACAAAATTGGATTCCCTCCTGCTGCTTTTCCCATCCTTTTCCGATCCTGGGATCACGCATCCCCCCCCAGCATTCCAACAGCTCCCATCTGCCCGCTCCGCTGCTCTCCAGCTGATTTATTTACAGCACCTCGTGAGCAAATCTGCCCCAAAATTTGGGTTTCAAATCTACAGGCGACAAAATAGGGCCCTGTGTGAGTAAGCCCGTTCTCACCCGCCGCCCACACTGCCCCAGCTATTCCTTTTAGTATCAACAGCTTTACAGAAAACAGAGCTGGGGTTTATCCACCCAGGCACYGAAAGCAGTGACAGAAAGAGAGAGTCTGGGTGCTGCAGTGAGAGCAAGACCCCTCCACAGCGAGATTTCTGCCGGGGAGGGAGGGAAAGTGGAGGGTGGATGGGGTGACACCATGTGCACCCCTTCTCCAGCAGCTGGGATGTTCAGGAAAGACTGGGAAGCTTCAGGACCACCCTAGGAGACCTGCTCTCCACTGATGGCTTCAATAGCAGTGCCAAATCGAGGGGAATCGAGGTGGGGATCAGCCCTGGGTGGCCCTCGGTGCCCACTCTGCCCTTCCCTCCCCAAACACACACAGAAAACACTTCAAGCCACAAACCTTCCCACCGGASTTGAGATTTGTGTCAGTGAGCACYGTAATTTCCAGAACAGGATCTCAGTAACAGAAGAAACCCCAACCCCAGCCCCCCGGAGACGACCTCAGGGCTCAGGATTTGCGTTTGTTTAGAAAAATCTTCATATTTTTTTTTTTCCAAAACGTTGAACGTGCGCAAGCCCATGAGACGCTGCGGGACGGAAAATCCTGCCTGTGCTTCACACCTCTGCCTGCTGGGCCTGTTTGCAGCGGCCACGTTTCCTCTCCCGGGCAGAGCAGGCACCCAGCACGCAGGCGTGGGCCGGGGCCAGGGGATGGACTAGTTGTTTTGGAACTCAGAAGCCCCAGACGCTCCTCCCGGCTCCGTTCGCAGGGGAGGCTGGAGGAGCTCGCTGAAGCTCCTCGTGGATGCTCCCAGCTCCCATCTCGCAGCACTTTCCTGGGATTTGACCCTCTGCTGCTTAGAAACACAGCCACAGGCTGGTTTGGGTGGAAGGGGCCTTGAAGATCACCCAGTGCCACCCCTGCCACGGGCAGGGACACCTTCCACTGGCCCAGGTGGCTCCGAGCCCCATCCAGCCTGGCCTGGGACACTTCCAGGGATGGGGCAGCCACAGCTTCCCTGGGCAGCCTGTGCCAGGCAGGAATTTCCTCCTGATGTGCAATCTAAACCTGCTCTCTTTCAGTCTGAAGCCGTTCCCCCTCGCCCTGTCACTCCACGCTCTGGTGAGTAAACCAGGGAAGAGCCCAGGGAGCCGCGGCAGGACCATCCCGCTCCTTCCCCAGCAGGAGGGCGATGAGGGCSAGGAAGGCACGCGAGGATGTCACCACTTCCTCCTCTCCCGCAGCCAGCAGGAGCTCCCGCAGCCCCAGCCCCAAGCCGAGGCGGCACCGGCACCGGGCACGGGCGGTGGCGGCCCCGGCGCCCCCGACACCAGACGTGCAGTGTCCCCTGCTGGCACCCGGGCGCAGCACCCACGGCCCCACAGCATCCCACAGCATCCCACAGCGTCCCACAGC